>MJUU01023177.1:0-14995 GCA_002080025.1 Modiolus philippinarum
TTTGAGTGTTTTTTCTTCAAGATTGAGTTCACAATTATCAAACGAAAAGGGTACCCACGATCTCACTTGTGCTTACTACTGCAAACTCGCAAACTTTCAAGAAAGCACAGCTGCACTAGAAGGTTGGCATCAAACGAAATTCGCTATTCTTTGGATATAGAAATTTCGTAAATGACAATATTAGTGGATAAAATTCCTTTCTACATACAAAGGACAAACATAGATACACAATAAAACTGCATTCCAGTTGTTTTCTGTTTTTCATCTATATGTCACTAATAAAAAAAATTAGATTCACGATGTATTTGAATTCATAAAAAGAAAACAAGGCTATTATTAAACATGTTTTTGTGGATTTATGTATAAAAATACAATCTTCATAATACTCGACTAACAATTGTACGAATTCATTTACGGACAAGACGTTTCAAAGAAACGGACCATTTAATTTTCCAAAATGGGGCTGGAATTGAAAAAAAAATATTGCAATGATCCGTCTGCAGAAAAAAATCTTGCCTTCAGTTTTGCGCTAAAAAAATCACTTACCAGCACCTAGTAAAAATCTCGCCCGCACAATGCCCGTAAGAAAAAGTAAGCCTTGCTCAATAAGAGTGTTTATCGAAAAAAATGGCAATAAAAATCTGCCTCGGGCGAAAATCCAAGCCCCCATCTCATCCCAAAATCAAACAGCCAATGTCTTGGTATACACTTTAAAATTCAAAACATAAATTTCCTAACTTTACCGGGACCGCGATTTTCAGAGAGCATGTCGAGAATTGGTGGTTATTCCGACTGAAAATAAAAAAAAATCGAGATAAGTTACGTTTCGATATTGCAATGTTCCGTCTGCAGCAAAGTTTTTCATTATAATTATTATTAAAACACATCAAAACAAAAACGGAAAAAAATACTTTAACGTTAAAAAAAAATTGTAAATTAACGAAATTGGACAACATATGATTTCTAATTAATTTCTGAAATAGTAATCGTTTTTGCATAATACTAATACGTACAAGTAGAGGTTTTATGTGGAAACTGACCTTTTCCCATAGCTGTACGTATTACTTTTATTTTAACAATAACCAACATAAAAAGCCATCGCAAATGCTAATTATAAATTTTGACAGAATGTTATTTTTTTATCTCAGGATTAGCTATTAACCTTTCTGTTGAATGAAATGTCACCTTTTTACGTTTACTGTGTTCGAACGCAATGGGAGGGAGGTAACTCTTACCGTGACGTTCATTTAGTAACGTCTCAACTTAACACAATTTTGTTAAGACAGTATATGATATTAATTTGATTTTCAAGATAATTGATTTCAAGGAAGATCAGGACGTGTTAAGATAGTTTAAGATCAAATAAGACCCCCTTGTTAATTGCGTCCATGAACGATCAAGACGCGTTAAGTTTGTTAAGATCAAACAATATGTCAACAAACATAAATTAAACTGGCAAAGTGCTCTTATAATTACTGCTACCCGTAGCCCGTTGCCTGACAAAAACACGAGAGTCTTAAGGTAGTGGACAAGTACAACATAAAGACAAACACAGTGCACTAATCAAATCAAACTTGGCATGATAAAATTGAGAGATGTGGGCACTATATAAACAGGTGGTAAGAGTGACATTTGAAACTAACAAAATAATAAAATTCGAAAATTAGGAAGTATGATAATCTATCCATATAAGAAATTTTCTAAAGAACAAATAAACATGACTGAAATTTACGTGGTTAAACCGATGATATTAACATGGACCTTTATCATATATAATTGGCACGAATAACACCAACTTTCTTTCTATTACTTCCAAACGCTATAACAAACAAAAGGACTTCGCAAAGATGCTTTATACAAATACAAACATGACATTGCATCTAAGGCTCAGAAGTATGACTTTTTTAATAAAGGCTGTTCATTTACTCCATATCCTTTCGTAAAATATTTAATACAGGAGTTTGTCTTTTATTGCAGTGTGGAGTTGGTAAAACAATTCCCCGTGGTAGAGATGTATGCTCTTTATTTTTCTTAGATATGGTGTACTTGTACATGAGATTATATCTCATGTGTACACTTTGTTCAATTACTATTACCTAAATTTATGTAAATTCTAATACCGAAGGATTAACTCCCACCATCGTAGTTTTGTCCTTACCTATATTGATATTACTCAGGGGGATAAGCCGGTTAATTGAAAATTGTTGCTCGTGAACGATGTTAATCGGAAATTTTGGTTCGTGAACGATTCTGTTACTAGTTCGTGAACGATTGTTTTTGACATCATCACATGGTTGCATGAAGGTAAGACTTATTTTTCGCAATTGTATACAAAGAAAGTAAAATATCTTTTCGCAGTTCCATTATTCAATGCCTTATTGATGACAGAATATTGAGAAAATGTATCATGAACATAAAGTTTTTCTAAAAATTGGTAAGGAAAATATGATGCCATAACCGAAACATGTCACTCGGACACGTTTTTCTTCTTTATTAAACTATTAACAAATTTTATTGACATAAATATCAAATTGGCGTTATCAGGGTATTAATATTGTAGATATGCACTACTTTGTTCCACCTGAATCGATAGTAAAAAGCGAAAAACAATGATTTTATATTTTATTGTTCGTGAACGATGAGGTTATCAAAATTTTGTTCGTGAACGGTATGTTCGTGAACGATGCACTATAGGTAAATCTACCTAGTTTAATCGGTCCTTCTTTTTATTCTTAAGCTAAAGTCTTAATAATGATAGGAGAATACGGAAAAGAAACGGAACACGGTAATTATAAAAATCAGAGTTCAGAAGCATGGCAAAATAGAGAAAAAAACACTTAGAAAAACAAAGAAATGAGATATCCACAATAAATACTAAGATAACAAATACGGCATTTAAAACATTGCGAAGTCCTATAAAAACGAGAGTAACATCAGGTTCCACAGAAGAACGAAAGTAACAAAGTCTGAGCATATCTCTGACTCAGCATGTTTCCAGAAGAGTGTTTTATTTTTTTTTAACCATTGTATTAACTAGATGTTCGACAGTAACGAATGAACTGTGAAATGTACATTCCATACTCTAGAGAGGTAGGAATACTACGTCTAAGACAGGAAAAGTTCTCAATTTGGAAGCTTAAAACAAGTTTTATCATATCGCTTAGATTTCAAGCGACCACCTTCGTCCATGTACAATGAAAGAAGTACGAAGCAAATTATTTGTATATTAAGTATTCTTGAATTTCAAGCTCATTTTGAAAAATTGAAAAAGGTCAGCTAAAAGCGCTGCGAGGTTAGTCGTTCCAAAATTAAAGCTATATTGCATTGGAAAATGTCGTCAATGTAATATATGGATATCAGATGGATCTATATGATGTCATATATATAGATATCCTATGTCCTTTAGCTTTTTTCGAAACTCTGAATATGACATTATATTTTGTATTTGTTTTAGATGACTTTAATTAATACCAAAACCAAAGTCCAGAAGGAAAAGGTTCACGCATAAAAAGAAACACAAAAGTTATCGAAACCCTAATCAGAACACAAAAAGTCCTGTTCTAAAAACACCAAGCAAATTAGGTTCAAATAAGCGAGTGTTGTCAACACCTAAAAGTAGATCGACAGTCAAGCGAACTAGAGAGTATGAACATAATATTAGTAGATCATATGGAAACAAAACTAAAAAATCTATTCCTTTCAAATGATATTGATTTTGAAGATATCCATCTAATTGATGATAGTGAGCCCATTGTTTCTGATATGGTTGGATCTGATCTAGAATCACTCAAAAATATGATTCCAGATGTACTTAAGGAATTTGAAAAAGCAGGACTTTCAAAATATCTGCTGAAATTTTCTTCACTTGTTGCTACCGGAAGGTTCGACTTCAATAACATCAGCTTCCTCCTTTTCTGTGATGTTGTCAATTTTCTTTCAACTGAAAACACCTCGCAAATGCGGTATGAAATTCCCGCTACCAGCTTCTATTTCAAGGTCGTCTTCAGCGTTTCATGACTGGGTATAAAAATAGTGGACAAGTGATATCCGGAGAAGCAAGTCAAGGTTATTATTCTCCAAGCAAAGCAAAAATTAATTTTGCAGTACCATCAGATACGTCAACCCCACCAAATCTCAGATTTAGATCACCTGATGTAAATGGTCCTGGGAAATTTTTAGAGATGATTGATCTTTTATGCAATGAAAAATGTTACACTGGTTGATTAAATTTCTGCCTGTAAGCAGGAAATGTTCTTATAAATCATCAGTTTTGTTATCCCCAATAAACACTTGTCCACCAGAAATTCTTAATGTATTTCATTAAGAAATGACCAGGAAGGCAGTTGATGCAATGAATTGGGGGGTCTATCTCTGATAATACATTTTCACTTTGTTCGAGGATTGAGATTCTTTATTCCTAACGCAATCTGTGTCACAAGGATACTAATAGATAACAGAGAAATATAAAATTACAGCTAAAAATGCAAACATTAAACTTTCCTTGTAATTGATGTTAAAAACTAGAAGGCATAATCCGGAAACGCCTCTCCAGTCGTAGCCGTTTTCATATTGGTTATACCTTTCATAGGAGGCACATTTTATGTAACGAATTTCTAACATTAAAAAATTAATTTTTGATAATGAAAAAATCAAAGTAAAATCATTTTTTAACACTAGAAAATACGACTTTTTTTCATATTGATAAATGGTTTTCTAATATATGTATTGAAAAATGCTTTTCTAATATAAAAAATTGATTTTTTTTAATATTATAAAGCAGAGAATTAATTCTCCAACGACTTGTCATAGATAAAAGTGCTAAAGTTGTTGTCCTTTATCTTATTATTAAAGCAAGTATTGAATAAGAAAAAAGAATACAGAGATCAATGGAATTTTCCCTTTTTTTTCCGAACAGCTATCCTCTAGCAGTCTTACCCATTGCCACAGCATACAAACCTTTGATTTTTCTACTCTTTATACTACCCTGCCACACAATAAATTGAAAACAGTAATTTCAGATTTGATACATCAATGTTTCTGCACTAAAAATGGAAAACGCAGATACACTTATTTAGTAGTAGGAAAAGACAAAACATATTTTGTAAAGAACCACACTGAGTCAAACAAGAAGTACACTGAGAATGACGTAATCAAGATGTTGGAATTTTTAATAGATAATATTTTTGTCGAATTTGGAGGCCGTGTTTTTCAACAGACAATCGGGATTCCCATGGGAACTAACTGCGCGCCACTTTTAGTTGATCTCTTCCTTTTTTCGTATGAGGCGAAGTTTTTACAAGGGCTTACACAGAAAAAACAAAAACATTTAGCCCAGTCCATTAATTTCAGCTTCCGCTACTTAGACGATGTACTTTCTCTTAATAATCCAAAATTCAAGGAATATTTACACCAGATCTATCCCAATGAGCTTGAAATTAAAGAGACTACCGATAAACCTACTTCAGCTTCGTATTTAGATTTTTTAATTTACATTGACGAAAATGGACGTTTGAAATCTAAGCTGTATGACAAACGTGATGATTTTAACTTCCCAATTGTCAACTTTCCCTTTCTGAGCAGCAATATACCTACCTCTCCAGCCTATGGAGTGTACATTTCACAGTTGATTCGTTACTGTCGGGCATGCAGTTTATGCATTGACTTTTTAGTTAGAGCAAAAACACTGTCGCAAATGCTGCTTAGTCAGGGATTTGTTCAGCCTTTGTTACTTTCATCCCTTCAGAAATTCTATGACCGTCACCATGACATCACTGATAGATACATCACACTGTTCAAGTAAAATATGCCAATATACTAGTAGACAGACATGTTTTCATAGATAAAATTACTTTTACAAATTATATGTCCTTCTCATTTTCCTATTTTCATAGTGATGTCAGATTTTTTTTTCAAATTACCTCCCCTTTTAAAATATTTCACTGTTAAAATGCTGTTTATATATTAAGTGGCAATTGCAGAATTTGTTAAGGACACCGTATCCATTATGTGTGATTTTGATTAGATTTTCAATACATTTGTCCATAATGCACAATTATTTGTACTTTTCGTAAACGAAAAAATACCAAGTTAACAGTGAATTTAGGTTTCGATTACTTCAAAGTAACATGAGCAACAGAATAACACACATTATTCTTAGAGTAGGAAACAACGTGAATCATAGAAGACAGACATGCTCACATGTATATCAGCATAATACAAATGTAATATTGATAACTCCATTTTCCTATACAACTCATTACATGACCCTGGGAAGAAATTAGTCCCAGCATGACCCGACAACTTATCCAACAAAAAATGTTTGATTATGTAGTACCCTTATTTTTATCACATGGTTATAAGGACCACATCGTCATCTTTGTTAAAAAAATCTTTTTCCTGCTAAATTGATATGAATAACAATGAACCGAAGTTGCTGTTAATTTAGTTTGTGCATATGACCATTGATCACCATATCGACAACTTATCTCTCTTCAGTGCAGATCAAATTTAAGTTAATCATAAATTGTAAAATATGATCATGAGAGCACAAATAAGTGAAGTTGCGGAGATTTATATAATTCAAATAAACTCATTTAGCCGACACATGTGAATACTATTGTTTATTTATCTTGTAGTACTATATTTCATCTGAACGCTTGACCTAATCTAGAGAGCATTGAACATGTTGTTGAACATCATCGGTTCAAAAATTGTAAATGTCCAAACCACAAATTATGACTGTTGCTTCTCTTGTGATTTTTTATTTTATTTTATTTTTTTTTGGGGGGGGGATCCGTAATGTTTTAATGTAACACCTTCTTTTAATTTATTCGTGGTTTCTGGTTGACTATTTTGTTTAACCTAGTGGATAGAAGTTCAGTTATTTAGCAGTACATATATACGTGTATAATTAGCAACTGACATTTTAAAAAAGAAAAAAAAAAAACGTCACTGTCGAAATGGCCATTATTGGAACTCAGTTGTTTCATTATCTTAATAATTGCTTTTGTTCTATTCACTTTGTTCTCTTTTTTTCTAGTTTCTCTGTATTATTTTTTGTTGTTTGTTTTTGTATTAATATAAATTAAATTTCCATTGCTAAGAGAATATTTTTTTATCTTGTTTCAACATGATAAAATACAATACCTTTAAAGCACTACCATTGTGCATTTTCCTGATATGCCCAAACAACCCCGATTTGCTTCCAAATATCAGAGTGTCCGGACATATCGTGCAGTTGTACTTAAATTGGTGTTTAGCTACTTGATGTTCACGGAGACCCTCTTTGGATTTGAATGTAGCACCACAGTAGCAATTCTGCGGGTCTCCGTGAATCTCCATGTGTTTCTTTAGGCCACTTTTTTGCTTAAAGTTCTTGCCGCAAACATCACATACATTCGTCATTTTCACTGTAAAAAAGTGTTAATCTAATCGTTCACGAGCTATTATTTATTAACATGATCGTTCACGAACCATTTTTCTCAAAAATGTCTATTTTTTTAAAAAGATAATTTAAGGTGTTAATTTGAAAAGAATATATCTCAAAAATGTATTTCTCTTTTATATATAATTCTATTTCATTCATAGTTGTGCTTTAATTATCAGAACATTAGTTAAAACGTTCATTTGGATGAAGATATCGGGCCTAAAATGTACACGTGGATGCTGGTTTTTTACCAAATTGTATTAAATTCAGTTATGGTAATGACAAGTGGTTTGTGGAATACTGTTGTCAAATTATCTGTTCATGGAACCACGAAGCGACTTTATCGATTAATTTTAATATAGGCAGTAAAATAATAATATTTGATGACTTACCCTTGTCAATTTGAAGGAAGTAGCGTTCACGAACTAGTAACAGAATCGTTCACGAACCAAAATTTCCGATTAACATCGTTCACGAACAACAATTTTCAATTAACCGGCTTATCCCCCTGTTACTGATTATTCGGATTTCGTTTGGTTTTATGCATTTTAATATTTTTTGAAATTATGGATTTCCTTTGTTTGGATTCTAGTGCTGCTGATGAGGAATAAATTTCCGAAATGGCCATACAGCTCATTTAAATTATTGCAGTTAGAGTTAACATATGTGTTATGGTCTCATGTTCATTTACTCCATATCCATTCGTAAAATATTTAATACAGGAGTTTGTCTTTTATTGCAGTGTGGAGTTGGTAAAACAATTCCCCGTGGTAGAGATGTATGCTCTTTATTTTTCTTAGATATGGTTTACTTGTACATGAGATTATATCTCATGTGTACACTTTGTTCAATTACTATTACCGAAATTTATGTAAATTCTAATACCGAAGGATTAACTCCCACCATCGTAGTTTTGTCCTTACCTATATTGATATTACTGATTATTCGGATTTCGTTTGGTTTTATGCATTTTAATATTTTTTGAAATTATGGATTTCCTTTGTTTGGATTCTAGTGCTGCTGATGAGGAATAAATTTCCGAAATGGCCATACAGCTCATTTAAATTATTGCAGTTAGAGTTAACATATGTGTTATGGTCTCATGTTCATTTACTCCATATCCTTTCGTAAAATATATATGTAAAATTATTTAGACATATAACAATTCATTATATTGAGAGAGAGAGAGAGAGAGAGAGAGAGAGAGAGAGACGTTAAGGTAGATAGACATTGTTGCACTGCGCAATTCAATCGCGCATTTAAAAAATAAAGAGTCGGATACGGAATAGGTTTGATTTTCGGGCCGGAATAGCAATTTGACTTGTTTTCCCTTGTGACGTCATAATAGAATGACAGATGTGAAACGTCATATTTCAACTTCTTTGCCGCGAATTAGCTCCCTTTTCCCGAAAATAATGTTTAATCCGGACACTTTATAAAATATCTCCGTTAAAAGCATGGTGACATTCACATTTTTTCGTCGTTACCAATAGATTTTGTAATAAACTATCTATTTACAAAAGTATTTGAAATTCTCATGGATAAAAGGTTCGTTTCTTATAAGCTAAAACATGCGTGCCTTTATTCTCTACGTGCATTCTATGTAAATTTTGGTGAAAAAATGGCTAAAATGAGCAATCTTTGAGCTCAATTCTTGCAAAAATAAGCATGGTGACCCATACTTTTTATTACAGATTTCAAATTAGTGGGATCGGCTCTTCAATTGCGCCGACTTTTAACAAAATCTCATGGATATGAATAACAGTGTCTATCTACCTTAAATAGGAAATTTCCTTGTTTAGTATATTTCTATGTGCATAAGTTGAGCATTGCAATCAGAAACGAAAAACAAATTCTAAAAAGTATAAAGACACAACAGCAGAGACACAAAATGGAAAAGTCTCGAATTAAAAAAAAAGACTGGAGAATTCAATATATGTTGAATACTAAGACATGAACGAAAACCAATGAAAAGTGATCGACTAAAATCCAAAGTAAAAAAGGAAGAAAATTACATTTAAACGCGGCAGTGGAAGAACAAAACCTTAAGATAGATTCGAACCATTACCACAAATTGAACAGTGAAAAAAAAGAAATATCCGGCCAAACTGTTACTCCAATTCCATTTAGAATAAGCAACATGACTGTAGAAAAAACCTGGCGCCAAAAATTACTGAAAACTTGAAAAGCAGTAACGACCGAAAATTTACATAAAAATCAACTACAATAAGCTTTGCTCAGGCCTCAACGACTCAAAGACATTCCCCATCACTGGTTTAAGCGGACCCATTGCTCATTGTCGAACAACGTTACATCTATGTCTTTAGTTACTTATGGGTTCGGGGTTGTCAACAAAGTTTAAATCAGTTATCAAGTTGCTTTTATAATCTTTAAATATATTATCACCCGTTGCCCGACAGCAAAACTAACAAAAAAACACTTACCACATATAAACAACTACAAGACACTCAAAAGCAAGACAACTTAATTGTAAAATCATGAGATGAGTTCACTATAAACAGCAAGTCTGAATGAAGTTTGAAAATTACAAAATGTTAAAATTTGAAACTATGACAGTGTATCCTAAAGAAAAATTGTGTAAAGAACAAGTACAATATTACTCAAATGTATAAAGAGCTTACGTCTCATAGAATCTTGGGCATTTATTTTACGTACTCCACTCTGCAGTCTTATAAAAACAGCGGAAACATATATAGTAAATACACACGAGAAAAAGTCTCTCCAAATATGAAAAAGAAAGGAAGTGGGGTAAATGTCAAAGAGAAAGCATCCGATCTTCAGATTAAAACGAACCAAGAAATACATGTTTAATGCCAGGAGCATTGGTATCGTATTCGATTTCCTAAAAAGTAGATCATATATATACCAACACTGAGCAATCTATAATCACGATAAAAAATATATCAAATTCAACCATTATAAATTGTCGAAAAATCCCCTGATCAATCAAAGAGAGAATTCGTAAGATCCAGAAGAGAATGTGAACTGTCTTTGATAAAAAAAACTACATACAGCTTATCCACTAGGGTTAAATGACAACATCATGGGTCAGGGAAACATTACTCAGTGCGCTTCTATTGACATCATGGGCATTTCTTCTCCGAAATTACGACATCGCAGGTCACATGGTAGAAGAGTGAACTATAATATTAAAAGCAAACGTAAAAACCTCGTAAGTATTAAAGATCTTTATACTGTTTTCAAAAACAATGGGCGGAATGGCTTGTTAACTAAACTTTGTTCAATTCCTGTCACACAACTTTATAAAATCTCTTTGGAGTGTGATACTATGTCTGTAAATAGTCCGCTCTATGAATGTTCGAAAATTATTGATGCCTTCTGCTTTCATAGACTTTATCCGAGAATAGACAAGCCAGATGAACACGCAAAACAATTTTTGAAAATCAAATATATTAATAAAGGAATTGACCTTATTGATATTGCAGGAATTTTTCGAGATCCGGATATCCAAAAACTTGTACCCGTCTATTTTGACAACCAGGACATGCCTGTCATTTCCTTTTCCTATAAAAAACCTACTAGAAACATTTTTTTCAATTACTCTTCCATTATCTGTGATGCTGATTTCGAGAAAAACTACCCTAGCAGCTGAGAATGTTCCACATCGCCATATCGCTATGATCCTTGCGGACATACCGTATATCGGGTTATTTTGGCGGATGGAAATTTTGGTGGTTTTTCTGTTTTTGTAGCAGGTTTTATTTTGGCGTTTTTTATTTTGGTGGTTTTCAAATTTTTGCCACCAAAATAAAAACTATTGATAATTTGTTAACATGTTTATATTTACCGCACAGCATACCGTGTTTTTGGACTAAAAGTCGATGGGGAGGATAGGTCGAATTGCTCTTTTCGGGTCAAAAATTTGTTTCTGTTCTTAGATAGGTCAGTTGGAACATAGGTCGAAGGACAACGGACGGTCACCAAGTGTAAGTAATGGTAAGTGTAAGCATTTTCAATTGTTTATCCTTACATTACTATATAAAATTGTTCTTTATTTACTAATTGTAATAAAAATATATATTTCATGAGGTTTGTTGTTTAATTACTTTAAGGCTTTTGTGCCTATTTATTTTTTTTTATTATTGCCTGATTAAATGTATTGTGACAAGTGGTCATAAACAGATGTCAATTTGTGAAATCCGGTTAAGTTATCAAAACAATACACAAGCTTGCCACTGATCTTCCTCAATTATATTTAATTAATCGTTTGAAGTTTTTACCTGTCCCATCTCGGGCGTCCGATGGTCGTATGTTATAGGTTGCCGACAATGAATATCGTTTGATTAAATACCCTTTTAACAATATTATGACATTTTAGTTTCAAAATTAATAAACAGCTAATGCAATTTCATCAATTTTGTTGACGTACACGGCTATGAAAGTAAAATTTTATCTCGTTTGCAATGTTCCTCGTCGCCATTTTGATCATTACTTACTACGCATGTGTCGTATTACAGGTAAAAGTGAAGGCGGTAAGTATGAAACAAGATCATTGTTCACCTAATAAATATAATAACTAAAATGAATTATGAAATTCAATCATATCTGTGAAGAATTTTCATGTACAAATTGTTTATAAACTCTGAAACGATTTTTAAATAGTGTATAAAGGATTGAAAATCCCTGATTTGTATCATGTGTTACCGGTTACGATTCCATTATTAACGTATCAACACAAACTTCCCATTCAATATATAGGTCAATAAAAAAGACAAAATAATTTTAACTCACATTGACGTTTCTGATGCATTTACAATTTAGGCAAAAATGTACCGGTATATCGTCTTCAGTGGAAAATTTGGTCGTTTTTATTTTGGCGACTTTTTCTTGCACGCCAATATAGCCATCACGCCAAAATTACCCGATATACGGTATATTAACGGGGAATCTTAACATCATTGAAGATAAAGAAGTTCGACAATTCTTTCAAAAAGGGCTTAAATATCGCCCACCTTCTAAAATAAACTGGCAAGCTTGTTTTGATATAATTAAAGACGCAGTTACCAATTATTGTAAAAAAATGGCGCAAACGAGAAAGTGCAGACAAACATGCTCTAAATTTGTTTAAGGACAAAATTATTACGAAGGTCACCAACAGAATAGATTTTTATAAAGATAATTATATTGAGTCACCTTCTTAGCTGTCTGTAAAAAGAATTAAGTCAAAATTGAAGGATCTTGGTAAAAAACTGTGTTTGTACCAGTTGACAAGGCTTCCAACAACGTTGCTATCGTTTGAAAGAAATATTATATCGATGTCCAACAATACGAACTGGACAAGTCAACAACTTTCAGACGTACCGATTGGGACGAAAAAACGTTAACCCAACAACATTATAAGGATACAGAAATGCTTAAAGTTCCACCTAAAGATAACACCTTGCCTACCATGTACTGGATTCCTAAGCTTCACAAAAATCCCTTCAAACACCGTTTTATTTCGGCATCTAGTAAGTGTTCTACTACTAATTTATCCATTCTTTTAACTAGTTCACTTACTTGTATAAAGGAGTTGGTTATTAAATACTGTGAAAAAACTTATCAAACCTCTGGTGTAAATTACTTTTGGAGTGTTAAAAATTCAATTGAAATTTTGGTTAAACTACAATCTATTCAAAGGCCAGTCTCATCCGTCGACAGTTATGATTTTTCACATAAGTTGATTAAGTCAAAATTGGGACAACTTATTAAATGGTCTTATAAATTTTCTGGTCTGCAGTTTATTTGTTCTAACAAAAAACAAGGATTCTTCTCTAATATTATATACAATAATTATTGTTCCTGGACATGTGATGACATGATTAATGCACTCAATTTTTTGCTGGACAACATTTTCGTTCGTTTTGGCAACACTATTTATAAACAGGTCATAGGTATTCCCATGGGTACAAATTGTGCACCGCTCATTGCAGATCTTTTTCTGTTCTGTTACGAACGAGACTTCATGAAAAAACTTCAAAACGGAACCATAAAAAACAGTGATAATCTTATTTCTATTTTCAATAATAACAGCAGGTATATTGACGATATCCTTACTATTGACAATCCCCAGTTTTCACATTTTGTAGACATGATTTACCCACAAGAGCTGAAATTAAATAAAGCTAACAATGATTCCAAATACTGCTCTTTTCTAGATCTTACTAGCATTATTGACGCTGGCAAAATAATAACTAAAATATATCATAAGAGGGATGATTTTGATTTCACTATAACTAACTTCCCTTTTCTTGACGGCGACGTTCCTCAAGCCCCATCATACGAGTGTACATTTCTCAACTAGTACGATTCGCACGTGTTTGTTCTACTCTTTGACGATTTTAATGAACGTAACCTTACTATCACAGCAAAACTTTTACAACAGGGTTACAGATTTCATAAATTATTGAATACCTTTAAGAAGTTTTATAACAGATATGAATATTTAATATCTAAATATGGCGTTACTCGCAAACAGCTTATTACTAAGGGCATTTCTAATCCCCGTTTTTACGGTAATGTTGTTAAAAAATCCCAGAAACTAATTAAAAATCCAGAAAAGGTGGGACGTAACTTACATTCTTTGCGTAATAGGGGATATTGACGAGATACTCTGCTTGCATCCGTTAAATTAGCTTTAAGATCTAGTGACCTGAAAATGTAACATACATACTGGCCTCTCACTGATACTGCCGATGTCTACTGAAATATATGATGATTCTTGACTAAATCCTGCGGGAAGTTTTGAGTTTGATTTTTCTTCCGTAGTGCGACAGTGTTCTACCAGCAGAAAGGGCTTCTTTAGCTAGCCGGCATATTAGCGGCGAGCACCCCTTGACCCATCTTTCAAAATTACGTATTGTCATATTCTCTCCTTTCAAGATTGTGGTCATGGAGTTAGTAGTCTACTTATATTGGGTTTTATTCGTATGTTTACTATACTATAGGGAAACGGGACAGACAAAGGGGAGGTTTGGGTACCCATAAACTGGTTTATCCTACCGCTGGCTTTTGCTAGTGCCGGTGTCGTATGAGATTTTAGGTTACAAGTGCACAATTATTTACAATGCATTTTCCATAGGGGGGTTCCCCTGTTTAGCGATAAACTAAAAATAGACGAAGCTTTTTTTTCATCCCGGGGGTCCTGAAAATGACAAGTACTCATACAGATCTTTTGAATTCCAAAATAAAAAATGGGGGTCATGCGGCGATTCTTGGTGTAAATTGAGGCTCAAAAAGGGGTATATTGAAAATAATAAAATATTTTTGTGTCGACCAGATCCCATAAAAGGTCAAATTATCACCTCTGGGTTACATTGTTGAAATCAGATTTGCTATAAACCGAATTGTAACATGACATGGTATTTTATTTTAAAACATTTAATTTTATTATCCACCAATCGTAGGAGTTGTAATGCTTAATACTGAATACAGCTTTGGGTTCAAAACTGGATCCCTGTTCGAAAGTCAATAATTGCGCACATGATACCTATAGAAATATTTATAAACTTCAAAACGTGACATGTCCTACATTTTTAGCAAGCCACA
>MJUU01023177.1:16697-39729 GCA_002080025.1 Modiolus philippinarum
AAAATTGAATGAAACTTACCGAATTGTTTGTAGTTTTTTATATTTCAAATCATTGCTGAATAAATTATAAATAATATATTTTATATGTTTCTATTTTCTTGAAATCCCGTGACTCTGTCTTGCAGTATTTTGTGGTTATAGAAAAGGCTAAGGACATTATTGCAAACTAACCTACACAGAACTTAAATAGTCACATTTTATGACCCAACTTGACCATAGATAACCATAATTGATCATTATTATAATCACAAATTTTTCCACAGCCATGAAATCTGCAAGCATAAGGTCAGAATTACATATGTAATCACCTAATTTGATCATAAATAACCATAATTGATCAAAATTATTAATCGCAACTATTTCCACAGCCATGAAATCTGCAAGTATAAGGTCAGAAAGGCATTTTATTACCCAAAATGACCATAAACAACCTTAATTGATCAAAATTATTAATCGCAACTATTTCCACAGCCATGAAATTTGCAAGCATAAGGTCAGAAAGGCTTTTTATTTCCCAACCTGACCAAAAATAACCATAATTGATCAAAATTATTAATCGCAACTATTTCCACAGCCATGAAATCTGCAAGCATAAGGTCAGAAAGGCATTTTATTACCCAACCTGACCATAGATAGCCATAATTGATCAAAATTGTTAATCGCAACTATTTCCACAGCCATGAGATCTGCAAGCATAAGGTCATATGGCATTTTATGACCCAACCTGATCATAGATAGCCATAACTGATCATTATTATTTATCGCAATTAGTTCTGCAGCAACGAAATTTACAAGCATGAGATCAGAATGATATTTTATGACCCACCCTGACCATAAATAGATTTAATTGATCTTAATTATTAATCACAACTAATTCCACAGCCTTGAAATCTGCAGGCATGAGGTCAGAATGACATTTTATGACCCATCTTGACCATAGATTGCCATAATTGATCAAAATTATTAATCACAACTATTTCCACAGCCAAGAGATCTTCAAGCATAAAGTCAGAATGGTATTTTATGACCCAACCTGACCAAAGATAGCCATAATTGATCATTATTATTTATCGCTACTAGTTCTGCAGCAAAAAAAATCTACAAGTATGAGGTCAGAATGACATTTTATGACCCACCCTGACAATAAATAGCCATTATTGATCATAATTATTAATCGCAACTAATTCTACAGCCATGAAATCTGCAAGCATAAGGTCAGAATGACATTTTATGACCCAACTTGACCATAGGTAGCATTAATTGATCAAAATTATTAATCGCAGTTAATTTCACAGCCATGAAATTTGCAAGCATGAGGTCAGAATTACATGTAATCACCTAACTTGACCATAGATAGACCTAAGCTATGAAATCTGCAAGCATGAGGTCAGAATGATATTTTATTACCCAACCTGACCATAGATAGCCATAAATACTCATAATTATAAATAGCAACTATTTCCACAGCTATGAAATCTGCTAGCCTCAGGTCAGAATGGCATTTTATGTCTCAGCCTGAGCACAGATAGCCAAATATGGTCATAGTTATGAATAGCGACTATGTCGACAGCCATGAAATCTGCAAGCATAAGGTCAGAATGACATTTAATGACCCAACCAACTAATAAATGACAATATTTGGTCAGAATTCATCAACCGAATTTTATCATAGATATGAAATTTGCTAGTCTCAAGTAAACCTTCCCATATAGATCTAACCAGTCAGGGTCATTATTTTTCATTGCAACTTTTATCACAGCCAAGAAGTTTGAGCCATATTTTATATATTTCTATAGAAATACAAAAGTTCTATAAGCTATAATAAAATTACTTCCATGCATTTTTCCTTTCCTGATAAAATCACTACTGAGAAACGTGATGTACTTTCATTTTCACTAAAGTACAAGCACTTACATACATTAAATCTGACAGAAAATTAAGACCAACAGTGCTTCTTGTAATTAAGAAAATTTAATGTTTCGAAAAATAATGTGAGATGTCACATCGCAGTTTGAATAAAACATATCCCTCACATTTCGCATTTCCGGAACTTGCAGTTCTCACGCCGGAAGTTAACATAGCGAAAACCGGAACCGGGACTTGCAGTTTTCAAAGACTTTAAAATCTCATACGACACCGGTACCAAGTCCGACTGTCCCGAGTTCCTATAGTTGTTTACGTTTGTCTTTAGTCTTATTTGTGTTTTTCCTGTGTATTTCCCTAGCAGATTGTGGCATGTAATTATAATTTTCAGCCATTTTAGGTGTTTCCTGTTGTCCCTTTTATTTCATTAAATAAAATCACTGTAATATAATTGCTCACAAATAGGCTACTTAGACAAGGTTGCTCGCAACAAGTCAATTTAGACAAGGGCAAGTTACCCATAAATTACAGAAACTACAGAAATTTTAGGTCGACATCACGATCGTGTTGACTGTTTTAGTATATCTGTTTCACAAAAGACAACATATCTTTCACTTAATTAGAAGATTGTTGTTTCCTCTACTGGATTCGGCTCTACTACCGGATTTGACATGTTACCCAGGAGATGCTTACCTTACCGGTGAATCTTATCTCAACCCTAGTTTAATATTGGGTTCTTGTTTTTCATCTGTATGTATATCCCCATTTTTTCTTTTCTGTGAAGAGTTTATGTGATGTATGTATATATTTGTGTTTCTGGTGTTGTCATTGTCTTTAACTGACGGTTAGGTTCTCGCCTACTATAATAAAACTTAAAAGTTCAGAATAAACCTAAAGGCTGAGTATTGCATAATAACAGAAACGTCTAACAACAGAGCAAACCGTAAAAGCCGAACATTGAACAATAGGTATTCAGGGAGAATCATAACTCAAAAACTCAATCAAGAACTATCTGAAGTAGAACATTGTAGTATGAAATTCAAAATTCCAGTTGCCAATAACAATTTGCATTTGTGAGACTGATACGCCATATATCTCTCTTAATTCGTTGTGACAGCTGTAGCATTCCTGAAGGGCCCACTTTCCAAAGTCAATAGTTTTAATTTTTGTTGGTGAACAATGTCGACATATAAAGAAAGACAAAAAAATATGGCAAATCTCAAAATTGTTTGATTTCAGCGAAATCTGATTTTAATGTGAGTTTTAAAGCTGCAAAAAACATTGAATTTGCTACATGGGTGACCTCAGCTACTGCTTGCTTGTAATTCCAATTCAAGTTGTAAGATGCTTTTTTTCAATATACGTTGCACAGAAATTTTGCTGCATAGTGTACCAAACCAATAAGAAGAATCAAATAAATAGTGGTAAAAGTAGTACATTTCATAATTACATAGAATGAAATCATTTTAATATAAGTTTTCAAGATGATCTATGGTTTGGCAGTGGTAGTGGAAGTTTGACCCATCTGTTGAATTTGAATAACGAACAGCAACGTCAGAACCTGAAATGGAAAAGATGTAAAATCAACCGACACAATATCCTTAAACAAGCCTATTTACATTACATAAGTATTATCTTTTTATCCAAATTGGCTAAGTTCGATAATTTCTCACTTCTGTATGTGTTAAGTCAACCGACTTAATATGTAGCATACACTTCATAATTGAAGAAAATGTGTAGTGAAAGTAAAGGGAACATAGAATTACAAATGTCATTCATGTATTCAGCGCTCGAATGTTGTGACGATGTTTAGATTAATAGCCTCTTACACGAAATCATGTCAAAAATATAGTATCTTTGATCAATGTAAGAAATTTCGTCTTTTTAGAATGATGTGCAGCAAAACAAGAGAATAAGACGAAGAATTTCTTATATTATACCTATGTTACATAGGTCTTGTACTGCAAAGAGAAACATCGGCGGTCATCCGAAATAAATGTCTTGTAACTTTCCAATTTTCAAATCGGATTTAATTCTTGGATGAAAGTACTATTTCATCTCCTAAATATATCTATACCAATGAAAAATAATACAAATTATTTCGAAAGGCAAGACTTCAATATATATAGAGTGTGGTTTCGCCTAAGTCACATTTATCACAAAAAATATAGATATAAGGAGTCTGAGAAAACTACCGACTATAAACCTTAATGGATATCGGATTGTCGAGAAACACGACAATGCAGCGCAAACAAAATAATTCATATAAGTCTAAAAGATTGCGCAACGATATTTATAAAATATATAGATGTTATTCAAAATAAAGTGAGAAAATTTTCAGTCAGCAAATGACTTTCTTTAGTGTCTTAAACATGCTTTTATATGATTGCAATGGATGATAACATATATCAACAATACTTGGAAAGTGTACAAAGAATGTCATTTTTCCCCTTTCATACAGGTAAATTATAAAAGCATCTGTAAATTAGCAGTACACACAGAATGTCACATATTTTTTACATACGTCAAGCTTGAAAGTAAAACATCTTACAGTTGCATTAACTAAGACAAATTAAAAGTGTCAACAATAGAAATAAAAAAATATTAAAATATAATAAAAAATAAATCATGATTAATAACTAACTAAGTACCGATGTTACTGTGAATTTATTTTCTGCATATGCGCATTTCGACAACTTATGTCTCTTCAGTGCAGATAAAATCTAATCGTTTGGAAGACCATAAAATCAAATATGTTAAAAAACTGATAGAGAACGAATACCCAAAATGATCTGAAATTAAAGCCAAAATAAGCTAAGGACAGAGCTTTGCGTGAGGGAGATACTCCTTAGTTTTCAACAAAATTTACCAAAATTTTACATATTGCAAGGTTCGAAATAAAATCGGCTTTCGGGTCAGCACCGAAGTACTGACTACTGGGCTAGTGAATACCTTAGGGGACTAACAGTCCACCAGCAGAGGCATCGACCCAGTGGTAATAAATAACTAAGTACCGATGTTATTGTGAATTTATTTTCTGCATATGCGCATTTCGACAACTTATGTCTCTTCAGTGCAAATAAAATCTAATCGTTTGGAAGACCATAAAATCAAATATGTTAAAAAACTGATAGAGAACGAATACCCAAAATGATCTAAAATTAAAGCCAAAATAAGCTAAGGACAGAGCTTTGCGTGAGGGAGATACTCCTTAGTTTTCAACAAAATTTACAAAAATTTAGATATTGCAAGGTTGGAAATAAAATCGGCTTTCGGGTCAGCACCGAAGTACTGACCACTGGGCTGGTGAATACCCTCGGGGTCTAACAGTCCACCAGAAGAGGCATCGACCCAGTGGTAATAAATAACTAAGTACCGATGTTACTGTGAATTTATTCTATGCATATGCGCATTTCGACAACTTATGTCTCTTCAGTGCAGATAAAATCAGATTAAGTGTAGGTAATAGTACAGTCCGCGGATCCGGCGTTGGTTAATCCCATAAATCTATTGTTTTCTGTTTATTCCGTTAGGATGTATATATATATACACATACGATTGTCATTATATTTAATTTGTCCGTAAATATGTGGTAAGAAAATGTTGTTACCTTATTGAAATAAGTTTTGAACTCAGTATGATCAACACTCCCATTATCTGTAACAAATAATAATACACTGCTTTAAAAAAACAGTAAAATTGAAATGGTGCTTCACATGCTTTTTATTTCTTTATATATTTTTATTAAGCAAAATTGTATAGAAGCATAACTCTCAGAGTTTGAGTTTTGCAAGCAATCACTTGCTTGTCTAGTTTGAAGTCAATTTTGTTCAGAAGTTATTTGTCAGATCCCACATATATTTGCAATTTCAAACAACCGATTAAACCTCTGCTACCAAAATTGAATTAAACCTGCATTTTGTGGTAAAGAATTTACATATCAAATACATCGGCAAACGAATACCGAAGCAAGAACGAGGAAAAGGTGTATTCTAAAATCATAAATCCAAAATCACGGCAATTCACATCCAACACGAATTGAGACAGTATGACAAAGAAGTATCACAAATTAAAGACAATATATCATTTTGTTTATAGGATATCAGTCGGAAATCTTCGGGGACAGTCAGTCGGACGGATGGACACACGATAAACAGCATCATATTATACCAAACCCATTCGTCATGCTATTAATTCTGTAGTGTGGAAGATATACACCGACCAACGCCTTACTCGTAGCACACTGGACTAACGCTGTTTAATTTCGTAACTTAAAGTTAAATATGCGAATTATTACAAATAACAAGTCATACTGAAAATTGCAATCACATGCCACAATCAAAAAGGTAAATGCTCAAGAAAAACACAAATTACGGATGAAAGAAAAAACAAAATAGGTATAGGAACTCGAATATCCGTTGAGATTGTAATTTCCTGACTATACCCTTCTTCCTCTTGTTCGTAGGTGAGTAGCTACATCGCTAAAGAATTGATCTTATTCAGAAATTTTAAGTGCTGTTCAATAAAAACAGTAAACAGTAAACTCAAGAATAGATTACAAAAACTTTTTCACTTATCTAACATGAGCAGAGGGAATTTTGATTCTTTAGAAATTTTAGCCTAGGTGATACATACTGTCTGTGTCGATCCTCATGATGTACTTGTCCAAGTCGCTGTGTGTAATGGTATCATCCCGATTCACATCAAATTCCAGGAACAAGCCTTTTGCAATCGTGTTCAAACCGGGCTCGTTGTGAGTAAATCTTCCAATAAATTCGGCTTTTGAGACGTCACCATCTTCTACAAAATCATTTGTACTCAATATTTAAATATTTAATCCGTTTTGTGTTTTAAGAAAGATGTAATTACTGTTACATTTTTTACATTTTTTGTTTTATATTTTATGAATAAAAGAATATTTTTTAATTTATTATTTAGCTGCCTGTTTATTAAATTTTCTAGCTTTTGTATGGTTTGTCAACCCTGTTATAGTATCATTGTTTTCTGAGGAAGATAATTTTAACAAAATGTCTAGTTCAACTGCCTGATGTTTAGTTAAAGGTAAAGACTTTACGATTCCTAATCAATTCAGGAATTAAAACAGCACTTAGTTGAATCACAAGTCTCCTGAGAGAAATAGCTGCGTAATCCTTAAAAAGTAATATTTGTTGCTGAATTGCATAAAAGATACGATCTTTTTCATTCATACAAAGCTACAAATGTATACACTAAATTGCTTTCAAAGCTATGATTTAGGCCGTTGCGTGCGTTACTGACTGGAATACACTTCTATAGTTGAATCGCGTATCTTCCCTCCTTTTATCCGTTTTCACGAACATCTTAGGTCATTAAAACCTTTATGTACTTTCTTTATTAGAATATTTGACTACAAAATTTATAACATCGTTCAGTACTTGAGTAATGTAATGCTGAATACTTGCAAGCAGCAATGGTTATTTGAAAAATCAACATTTATTTTCTAAAAGAGATCTGCTGCGTTTATAAGCCAACAACTAAAACATTAGTTGTAACACTTTATAATATTGCATCTCTTTATTGTCAAAATGTGTTTCGACAATTCTTTGGCTTGGATGTTGATTGAACCCAAGGTCATTCAAGTTTACATCAGTAACAATCTTTGCATTCTAAGTCTGGATATATTACAGCCATACTTACTATCCGTGTCGTATTCAGTGAATATAACATTCATATCTTGAGAGGTGAACTTGCCATCTTTATTGGTGTCAGCACTGTGCCATAAGGCTTCTGTCTCATTTGCAACTATAGCTTGTAACTGAGCAACAGCTGCCTGTGGACTGAGTGGCGTGGTGCTATAAAAAATGGGAGTGTCACCTTCTTGAGAAACATCTAGCCAATGTAATAAAATTTACTAGTAGTGTTAATTTTCTATTTTATTTTTGTAAATTTTATTGGAAACTAAGGAGTATCTCCCTCATGCAAAGCTCTATCCTTAGCCGATCTTGGCTTTACATTTAGATCATATTGGGTCTTTGTTCTCTAACAGTTTTTAAACATCTTTGAGTTGATGGTCTTCCAAACGTTTACATTTTCTGCACTGAAGAGACATAAGTTGTCGAAATGAGCATATGCAAAATGAAAATTCACAGTAACTTAGGTATTTAGTTATTCGGAAGCATTAGAACACTAAAGTGTCCGTTTTCATCCTTGTTGAATTAAATTCAATATGCTTTAATATAGTTCACTAACTGTGTTTTTTTTTTACAAAAATTAGGTCACTAACAGATTGTGATGCTTGCTAGGCATGCAAGATGTTCTCAATACTGATTATTTTAACAATTGAAGCCACTTTATTTTATAATTCTGTTCAAGTTACTTTCAATATGACGAAGGATAACTCTTTTCAGTATTTTTGTTCTGTTTAGCAGCTGCTTCGTCTCTCTCGGATAATTTAGTACTAAATTCAAAGTTCATAGACAATAAAAAAGAAACGTTCATCCCAGTACTAAGTATAAAATGTTTAACCACAGTTCGGACCAGAACTTCAAGTTTTTTCACAAGGGACTGACTTCTGTATTGTTCAAATGAGACTGAATTTTTTGAAGCCTAGAATAATGAGGCTTTTATGGAGATAACTATGCCTAATGACAAAGTCTGCATAATTGGTTTCAGTTCTCGCGTTGACAAGTCAACCTTGAAACTTACACACCGTAAGTTGCAGAAGTTAGAACGTTATTGTCGATGTTTGGGAAATTATTATTTTGAAATTAAAGTTGACCATATTGTCCAAAATGACTATTTTCGCCAAATTCGAGAAGTAAAAAAAGCTGTAGATCTATCGGTTGTTTGGTGTTTCCTTTATCTCTATATCTTATCTTGCAGAATATATTGATGTGATCCATTTAGCAAAAGATACGCTATTAATTACAAAAACATCATCAAGGTATCTATAAATGAGCTAGAATGGTCTAGTATCTTTAAATTTAAGAGGTTTTACGAGTCCCTGAAGAAATTTAGTCTCGTAGGAGTATAGAAACAGGTCTGCGAGTTGATGTGCACAATGGTGTACCAACTTGATAATAAGCCCCTACAAATGTGATAAATATATTATCAATGAAAAATTAAGAAAACTTTGAGTGAGTTCTTATGTGGTTCATCATTTGACAATTAAAAAATATGTATAACAATGTCCGGAGTTATCATGTAAACAAACTGTTATGCAAATAAATTAATTCAAGAAGACATCTTTTCAAAGGTAGTGTCCGTTATCAATTTTTCAATGAAATATTAATATTTCTAGGAGGAATAAACCACAAATGAATATCACCCTACTGTCATTAACATGTTTAACGTACATGTAATTGAAGCGACAAATCAAATCATTGAATATTTTGTTTCAGATTGGCTGATCGTTTTGCTTGGATTCGAATGTTCTTAAAATCTTCAATTTCAAAATAAGCTTATCATTTGGGTTGGTTTTGCAAAACAAAAATATGATAGGAATTGTCAGTAGGGGATTAAAAATGCAAAGGTTAAAAAAATCTTCATTCAATAACAAAATACCGAAACGTTGTCTAACACTACTTGATAAAAATAGATTTTTTTTTTCTTTTTTAGTTATATTATTGGTGCGATCATGTGTCATGCATCCTTCGGCAGCACTGAACTTATAAGTGGAGTCCGTAAAAAGATTCCCCGTGAGAGCATACATTTCAGTTATGGTGTACTTGTTCTTGAGAGAATCTCTCATATGGATACGCTATCACACTTTCATATTTTGGCCTTTTTATTTTTTGTAATCTAAAATTGTAATTCTGACCACCTGTCTATTGTGCCCACATCTCATGATTTTATTTTGCCAAATTTTCTTACAATTGGCTCGATGAGTGCCCCGTGGTTATTTAAATGTTGTGGACGTCTCCTGTCGTCTTTTTGTCGGGCAGTGGATGACAGCGAATGTAAGAACACTTCGCCAGTTAAGTTTATGTTTGTTGACGATCCCGTATCAATGGATCATTAGGTTAAAAAGCATGGATGTAGCGTTGCTCGATAATTAGCACTGAATTCCCTTCAAACCGGTGCTAGGGCCCGTCTTGAACTTGCTATGAGGTATGAGTAAAAATCATTGTTGAAGGCCTCATGGCGACTTCAAGATGAAGAACAACAATAAAAGCATTGTTCCATTGCTTATTATTACCATGTATTTGTAGAGACTTTGTCTCATTTGCATTTACTCCATATCCCTTCATTGTTAATTATAAAACACAAATATATTCCTTCCGTAAACGGTGGTTTACAGTGGGAGACGACCCATGTTAGATCGGCGCACGCGACTTCGTCTCACATAGGTAAATGACTATCCACAAGTGTCCCTCTTTTGTGATACAACAATCGTAACCATGACTTAACGTCATAAAACACTTGACGTCACAATGTAAGGTACACTCAAATGGCGACGACGTTACTGGCAAAGTATTGGTTTCCAGATGTTTCTTGTCCTATCTTACTGAAGAAATAGGAACTTGCATTTGATCAAAATTAAAGATCGGGATATCATTCACTTGGGCAAGAATTTCTATTCGTCTTTTCCTTTCCCTACGCTCAACTCGAGAAAAGACGAAATTTCTTACACTTCTGAAAGATATCTCGATTTTTAATCTGATTTTATGGAAGATCATATTATTCTGCAAAAGAATCCATTAAAGATTAAAATTTATCGAATGAAGCTGACTCTTTTTTTAAGTGTTCTTTCAAATATTCCAACATCCATTACGTAAATTTACGATGTTAACTACATTATAAGAAAACAACAATTTATCACGAAATTTGATCCACCGATTCTCACAAATGTATGCAAGCACGATTTCTCGAATCTTCGAGGGAAGAAACCATGTAAAAAGCAGTATCTGAACAGTAGTTTTACAGGAGTTTAAACACCTAACATGAACATGACGAGTTTAAGTGCCTAAGTGTTGCTTATTTAGAAGTAAAATGACAGATTTTATTCAGGTAATTCTCTTTTAATGTCTATTATTAACTTACGGTGCAGCCAAGGTATGACAAAATAGCAACGCAATGCCAAGCACAATCATGTTTAATCTGAAAATAATAATTAAATTAAATTAGGGTTTGAAAACATAAGTTTTGTTCATTTACTAATAAATTCAATTTTGACTTGACCTAAAACTTCAAGATTGTTTAGAATTCATCCGGTATTTTATTTAGTAAACTGACCACTTTTCCATAAATGAATTTCATGATTTACGTTGGATGACTGCGCCTTTCCTGAGATTCTTAAACCTTACGAAATCGTATATATGTTTTTTTTCTATTTCTGAAAGTATGCAAACAAACAAAAAATAATAAATAAATAAATAAATAAATAAAAGTGATAAATGGACAAAAAGAAGCAAAGAAAATTAAAATCGATTACCGAAATATAAAGTTTTTTATGAATTCAAAATTTTACAAAATAACTAACTACATTAATAAATGTTACCTGTCCTAGTTTGTAAAATGGAAAGAACGGACGTTATCAGATATGTACTTGTATTAGAAGATAAGATGGGTCATGTCTTTGAATGTCTATTTCAGTTCTTATCATTGCACTAATAAACAGCATATTTATAAATCTTTCACATGCATAGCATAAGCGAATTAACATGTCCATTTGAATGACACATGCACTAATAAATTCTAACAACATACAGCAATAATATAGTTATAGGTTCTCTTTTCAAAGAACCCTCGGCATGTGAAAAATATAGGTCCTAGAATGTTATATTGTTAATACCATGCTCTTCAGGAAGTGTCAACCTGGTTTAGCAAACGTATTTGATGATGTTCCTGATGTAAATAATACCCCTTTCACATACACGAATTTCTCTTACGAATCCTTACGTAGTTGTTCGTAAGCATCCGTATTTAACTTGCCGACACCGTAAATAACAGATATTCGTGTTGATTCGTGTAAGGTCATGAACATTTTTTTGACGAATATTTTTCGATTATTTCATCCGTGAAGAGTTCATGATTCGTAAAGTATTTGCAATAAATCGTGGACAATTTGGTTCTTAAAGGTTTTAAGATTTATTTTCGAATAATTGTGAATAGTTTTGAGAATACTAAAATGAAATGGCCGAGTGATGCTCCGATTGCAATCGAATGCACAGTGTATTAGTGTCGATCTACTTTACAGAAATATATATTAAAGTACACACAACGAAATTTGCCGCAACTTAACTCGCTGTAGCTATTTTGTTTTAAACAAGACCCTAATAAAATATGTATGCATCTTTTTCAGATTTTTTGCCGCTGCTCTTGGTATATTTACCGACATAATCAAAGTTCAAATAAAAATATTTTCCATAGACCTTAATGTTAATTTCGCTCAAATTTTAAAGAAATTCGATGTGGGAGTGATTGATGAATGATTTACGCAAACCAACAAACCAAAGAAAAGACACCAAGTGCATTGCCGATGGATTATCTATTTGCATATAGAATGCTTGTTCATTGTTTATTCAGATGGCCAATGAACAAACAGAATTTGATTTGTTTACTAATTTACATAAAAATGTTTAGATATATCTGAGAATAAAATTTTCATAACCAATATCCAGTTACCATTTACTTTTATTAAAATAATTTTTTTACAGGTAAAAAGTTTTTGTTGACACTTTGTCAAGTAATTACATAATTAATTTTTTCTGCGCCATCGAGATTAACTCCCGACCCGCGTGTTTTGGTTAATCGATAGCCCCAGGGCATTATAACAATAAATACAGGTGTTCAATTAACCAGGAATACTCCCTCTGTTTTCTGTTAAAATAACATAGGAGGGTAATGGAAAACTTTTTAATCCTTTCTTGTAAAATTATGGTAATGCATGGCATGACGCGGCAAAAAATTAGCTTTCCATTGGTGTATGCCATGTTATCCTTTAACATTTACTCAAAAAGGTATTTGAAAAAAAGTCGCCGCAAATTTCGTTGTGGCTAGTTTAGTGGAGCGGCGAGAAGGCAAATTTTCAAAATTTAAATTACCCGAAAGCCCCATGGACTTTTATTATCTTAAACGAAAGTGTAATGTTTATTCTTCGAGAAAATGGCTGTTGACATGGTCCAAAATACTTAATTTATGGGTCAAAGGTAATAGCCCTAGGAGCTGTATTTTTAGTTTGCCGGGGTATAACTTGCTAGTCTTTTGACATGGTTTTCAGATATTTGGCAAATAGATGTGTCACAACAAAGTTGAATATTTGGTACCATTTGACTTTCATATGACATTCACCTTTGACCTTGAAGTCAAATAATTGTTTTCAAGTGAAGGATTTTCCAATACACAAATACATTGCACTGTCCAGAGTAGTCGTATTTAAACCGAATTGAGAATGCATTTAAGTGCGATCTGTGCTGCTTAGCTTTCATTGAATTTGACCTCACTCAAGGTCAAATAAGGCAATTTGTCTTACAATAAATCGAGCGGTACAAGGTTGACTAAGGACAAGTTATTTGACACACGATTAACTATTGTACAAGGTGTCTGCAACAATTATGACTCATGTTAGCCATTGTTGGCATTGAAGATTTACATCAAAATTAAGTTTCCTCAAAATATTTTTGGTGTGTGTCTGATAGGGTGGGGGGGGGGGGTGTTCACACATCTTAATGATTCTTACGTTTGACATCCACAAAAACACAGAGTAAAACATATCATTGGTCTTTTGGACCTTTTGTTGACATCGAATGAGCTCAAGGTTGTCTTTGATAATAGTTATCTTTTATTTTTACCTTTTAAAGTATGTGACTTTATTGCATGTTACTAAACCTCTACGCGATCTTCGCATTTAAGTTAAGATCAGCTAGGTTATCTAAAAACACAATCTTCTTGGTTCATACTTGTTAACTAAATTAAGGACTGCTTATTATTCACTTGAACAGGGCTTCTTTTTCTGAAAAACACACAAGGTAATTCGTAAAGAGAAAAACCGAACACATTGGCCCATTGGAAAAAAAATCAAGAACACGAAGTCAAAGGACATTAAACGTGTGAGATCAAATAGTGCTTTATGCCAAGTAATAAAAGTTTCCATTAAAGAATACAACAGATGAGGCGTATTACTGTTATTAAAGAAAAATTGGCCATATGCATAAAGCCATCAACTACATGCAAATGCTTGTCCAGGCCGGATCCAGACAATTTGAAAAGAGGGGTTCAAATTTGAAGTGAAATGATATTTCACCGAGCGGCACGAGACTCGAAAATTCTTTGGGTATTTCTTAGTAAAACATCAAGAGATTCATTAAAAATCAATAATTGTGCAAAGGGGGGGGGGGGGGGGGGGNGGGGGGGTACAACACCCGGAACCTTCACTTGGATCCGCCAATACATGTTATGTCAATGTCATAAACCAAACTAGTAAACGACGACAAAAGCAAATACACAGAATTTACATAGTTTCTCAACTTCTAAGATGAGCACAAAAGCACAACAGGACGCAATGATATATCTTGTTGGATTTTCTTCTGTAAATAATTTCCCACTAAATAATTTTTAGTGCAATATTTAGCAATTTACAATGAAATATTAGCCTTTTGGATCTTTCATGATTTCAGAAAATTGAAGTTTTCTGGGGTAATCAATTAAAGTGATGACACATATTTTGTGAGGTGAAGCTGTTTTCATCTGTAGAACGCTTTGCCGTTTAAAGTTTTTGCTTAGCATAGCAGAGCTGGACTCTGATTTGACCCAACAAGTACATTTCCGCATTCTCATATCTAAACCATACGAACACACCCAATACATAAGCACATCCATTAGTTTATCAAACCCTTTTTTAATAGTAGGCCGCTTAGTTTTCGATTTTGGTTTAACGGAATCACACACGGCTAATTTTTGTTTTAAATGATAGAACGACTATTAATTTTCAAATTTTTAGCTGTCGTAGAAAGTTCCTGTGGTCACGATTTCTCCAATTTCTCCTTTTTTAATGGTACCTTAAACTAGTGCTTGGGATATGGTATCTTCAAAGTTATAGGAAATAGTAGTGCTCCCTTACATGTTAATAAAAAGCTATTTCCGGTAAAGTCCGGACCTGAAATATTTATTTTAATCATAGAATGCAAGTTATTATTGACTGGTTTCTGTAATTTATCGGTATTAATATCGGGGTAAATTTTAGTCTAAATTAACGACATTTTCATTAAATGCGAAATAACTATGCTTTATTTCTGAAATATTCCAATTTTAACGAAAGTACATATACGAATTGTACCTATGCTCCAAAAAATATGGATGTAATGTCCACCGTTAAAGCGAAATCAACAAATAAAAAAAACAAAATTTGCGTAAAACTTTCAAATTTTAGTCGATTTGAAGACAATGCCAATTGGTCACGTTCTTTTGAGTGTACAACGAAAGATAACTCTAATCATTTCTTGCCAGAATTACTTGACAAGTTAAATAGCGGGAATCTAGTAACAATTTTACATTGCTTATGTTTTGATTTTCCAAGCACATGTATTTATTTTCACGTTTAAAATCACTTTTCTATATCATTTTAGATAATGTTAAAAGGTTTTGTTTCAGTGGAAACGGTCTTACTAAGATTTTTGTCAGTGGGTGTTTTTTGGGGGAAAATTGACTTATTTATACCAATAACAAAAGTACGATTTATTTCGCCTAAACTTTTTTTAGCGGTTAGTTTTGAAATTTAATTCAAGCTTTCCTTTAAAGAAAAATCCTATAAAAGTCTGAAATGCGCAGTTCTTTATATCCGAAAGAACCCCTCATGTCACGGAGGTGCAAATACTAAAGTATTCAAAATGACGGGCATTTGAAACAAAATGCCACCTTTGAAACTTGTTGAATAAAGACAACAGACAAATCATTATAAAAAGTAAAACTAAAGAACTACCCCAATAAAATTTACAACAACATTCGAGTTTCGTTTCAGTTTTATCTGTGAAATCAAGCTCACTTTAAAATGCATAAAAATTTTCAAATTTTTAGGAGCTGACCTTTGACCCCATCTAAAATAAAATGTGACCAAATTCAATCTCTACGACATCGTCATTTCGATGCGCCATCGTATCCTCTTTCCAAACATATATAATACAGGTGTGTGTTATTCCGTTAACCCAAAATCGGAAAAAATCGTCTCTTGTGTACGGTACTATAAGGTGAGCAAATAAGTAATTATAAACACATATCACGCATTTTTAGAATGGTACTTATGTCAAACATACACCAAACAAATAGAAATATTGTTGAAATATCATTAAAAACAGACTGCCTGGTGAGGGGTAAATTATAAAATCGATACAACACTGTTCAAATACGGGAATAAAATATTTGCAAAACGTAACTTTTGATAAAAAAAAATGCAACTTGGAGAAATGATGTATTCTGGAAACAAATACGCCAATAGTTACGTGAAACAAATCAGTTATGAGAAAAACTTATCAAATATGTAAAAGATTAAAAGGTAGGTGCTGAAATGCTTAATTTTACCAAATTGTAAACGGACTCACTGGGCTATGCTTGAACTTATAAGCGTGTATTGATTCATAATTAAGTACACTATTGCATGTTTTTTTTTGTTTCTGTTGTATTGAGTATAACAGGTGAACTCAATAAAATTTCATTCAAAGCAGTCCCGCGGACCCGCGTATATATTGAAGAGCAGGGTAACGTCAAAAGTCGCCATTTTTTACGTCATATGGACCACAATTTAACTCGACGACAGGCATTTTCTGAGAGTTGAGATGTTGATAAATGATATTAAGCAATAAAATTCCATTGGGCTTTTGGGTAATTTAAACTCGTTAAATAAGCGACTTTTTACATATCCGCCGCTCTACTATATGCGGTACTTCAAAAGTCGCAGATTTTTTTTCCCTTTAATTTTCTGTTGTTTTCACCTTGCACATTATATATACCTATGCATATTTGAAAAATATGTTTTATTTAAGAAATAATTCATGGCAGGTATATGGTTATTGGAAATTTTACCATGGGCTTGACCTTTATATTCGAATTTAACCTAGAGCGTTTGCAAGTGCAAGTGATTTTTTTTTGTTATAACCAATGGTTGTGCTGGTGAATTTAGTTGTTATTACCAATAGATTGTGCTGGTGAACTTTGTTGTTATTACAAATGGATTTTGCTGGCAAATTTTGTTATTATTGCCCATGGATTGTGCTGGTGAATATTGTTGTTGTTACCAATGGATTATGGTGGTACATCTAGTTGTTATTACCAATGTGTTGTGCTGGTGGATTTTGTTGTTATTACCAATGGATTGTGCTGGTGAATTTTGCTGTTATTACCAATTAGTTTTGTTGGTGAATGTTGTTGTTATTACCAATTGGTGTATTGGTAAATGTTGTTACAACCCATGGATTGTGCTGGTTAATTTTGTTGTTATTACCAATGGGTTGTGCATGGGAATTTTGTTTTATCTATCCACGGGCTGTACTGATGATTGTTGTTGTTGTCATTACCAATGGGTATTGCAGGTAGTTGTTATTACCCATGGGTAGTGTTTCTGAATTTTGTTGTTTATACCAATTGGATGAGCTCATTTATTTCGTTGGTATTACCAGTTACTTATATGCAGGTGAATATTGTTGCTGTTTCTAATTATTTGTGCTAGTGAAATACTGGACTGTGCTAGTGAATTTTGTTTTTGTTGGATTATGCGGGTGACATTGTTCATTTTGAATGGTTTATAATTTTTTTTTTAATCAAACACAATTCGTATTCACACTCTTGGAAAGCTATGTCCTAGCTGATTTTGGTGTAAGTTCCAGTTAGATGATCTGTTAATTATGAGTGTTTTTACATGAATGGATTTCTTTGTCTCCCAACTGTTTGATTACAATGTATTTGCTCTTATTTAGAGACATAGATTATTGAAATTCTATTCATCGTCCAAAGATTTAATCGAGCACCTGCTTTGGAGTTTCAGAAAGGTAAAGTCAGTGAAAAATGAACCGTAGTGTAACAAAGAATAATCTGGAGACAATGGTAACATCGGAAACTTTAAGACATAAAGAAAGGTAAAACAATTCCAGTGTTAAGATGTATGCTCTTTATTTTTCTTAGATATGGTGTACTTGTACATGAGATAATATCTCATGTGTGCCCTTTGTTCAATTTCTATTATCTAAATTTATGTAAATTCTAAAACCTAAGGTTTAACTCCTTCCATCGTAATTTTGTCCTTAGTTATATTTGATTATTCGGATTTCGTTTGCTTTTATGCATCTTAAACATGTTTTTTTTTAATTATGGATTTCCTATGTTTTGGTTCTAGTGCTGCTGATGAGGAATTAATTTCCGAAATGGTCATACAGTTCATTAAATTATTGCAGTTGGAGTTAACATATGTGTTATGTTCTCATGTTTGTGTTCATTTACTCCATATCCTTTCGTAAAATATCACAGAAGTACCACACAAAACACACACACACACACATACACAGACAAACAACATTGCCCCAAATTAAGACCATGGGTAAGATAAGGTGCACCAACAGAGTAAGCATTTTCTGCATCTTATAAGACACTTGCCGTCTTGAACATGTCAAATCCGGTATAGAGGAAGCAACAATCTTCAGTTTTTAAAGAAAGAGAGATCTGTTGTCATCTGGAAAACAGATATCAACAAGATCGTGATTTCGACCGTAAAACTGCGGTAGTGATGACTTCAAGTTATTGGTAAAATACCCTTGTTTCTGTAGCCTATTTGTGAGCAACCGGACTCTATCAAGGAAGTCACTGTATTGACTACAGGCTCTTAAGTAGCGAAAGAATTGGCAGATGTAAACTCCATATTCCGGTGCTGTTTGAATGTTGCTACAAAGAAAAATGAAGCTGACTATTGGAAATATTAAGCAATCGCGATTGTTATACAGCTTAGTCTGTAGTCTACCTTTGTTGTCAATTTCAAGATGTAGGTCAAGAAATGAGGCAGATGTGGAAGTGTCTGTCATATTTATAATTTCAAGCTCTCTAGGATAGATCAGATGAAGAAAATCTCCAAAGCGTAGGTTATTTAGTTTCAAAATATCATCTATATAACGGACGCTAAAATTACAGGATTGTGCTAGTTTTTTTTTATCTTTTATTTCGAAGTCATATTTCAAAATGTAAGCTTGTTCTCTATCTGTAACGACGTACCTATATCTCCGTTCCCCGTTCTTACGGGATAAACATCTTTGAACTAAATCTTTCAGTCGAGATTTTAGTTGTTCATGAGTAATGGCAGAATAAAGTGTGGAAAAGTCAAAAGTTTTAATGCTGTGACAGTGTGACAATGATCTAGAGTTGAAGATGTCAAGTAGATCTTTAGTTTTTCAATATCTACCTTTCATTCACACCACTTCTTGAAAAGCTAGTATCACAATATTTTTGAAACGCCTCTTTTACAGCTGATAAGATGGAGGTTAAGAACTTAGATATAGGTTTTGTAGAACATTGGGCACATCCAGCGATGTATCTTTGTTTGTATGGGCATTTATAATGCAACTCGGGTACCCAGTACAAAGAGGGGAGAACCATGTCTTCTTCCTTGATGGAAATCCAAAAGGAAAGCAAAACAGATTTACAGTTCTGTTATCACCTCCTTGGGTTACTTTTGGAATTATCAATTCCTAGTTCATTCTTAAAACAATTTATCTGATGATAATTTTGCCATTAAAAAATGATGTTATTAAGTAACGACAACACATTTGTCATGAATGGAGGAAAAGTAACTGGCCAAATAAGCATTTTTGAAAATTGACGATGCTTTAGTTCTCAATGACCTTCATAGCTAATTGATTTGTTTGACAATTGTTGACCTTACAACCTTAATCCATTCCGAAATTTGCATAAATAGGAATACTTTGTTCATTTTTGTGAATTAATATATCAGTAAAGGATTGCCGAAGCAACAAGAAAGAAGACAGAAGGGGGGATTCTAAAATCTAAAATCCATATACAAGGAATTTCACATGAAATGCAAATGAAGACACCATGAAAAAGACTAAACAAATAAACAAAAATGGAGAGTAAGGACATCAAACTAAGGCACTAGCAGGAAATCAGAATAGCCGTACTTGGTAATGGCACTGGCAAAAGCAACGGTAGGGTAAAATCGGTTTATGGATACCCAAAACCTCCCCTTTCCTTATCCCGATTCTCTATAGTATAATAAACACACATTTTAAACCAAATACAGGTAGACTACCAACTCCGAGACAACCATCTTAAAAGAGAAAGAATAAGACAAAACGTAATTTAAAGTTCGGTAAATGAGTGCTCACCAATAAACTACAAACATGAAGCTCATTATGATAAAGTGCTCCGTTATAATGGTCAGTTTTGTTATTATTATCATTAGTTTGGAGTTATTGTCTGTTGGACAATCCCTTATGCATAAATTATTGGTATAGCATTCACTTGCCAATCATTTTCACAATATAACATACTAATAAACTGGTGCTACAGAGTTACAACATATTCAACAATCCAACTATGCTGATCGCGCCAGGTCTGTATTAGAGTGGTATATAAACTACAAAATACTAAAACCTTAGTATATGTTAATGCTGTCGGTGTTATATTTTAGCAATTTATAGTGTCAGTATTAACATATAGGTTTTCCTCAGTCTTACAGAGAGGAGGATATAATAAATAAACAACATAAGAATACCTAAGGAACAAAGCATTAGGTAGATAACATAAATCAAAGGCTAGATACACGGCAAAAATGAGAACCCAAAAATAGACGGAAGACCAACGACACCAAACGCATCAGAAGGGTACGCATGCATGTCATGTTCCATATACTGCACTTTTCAGTCTATCGGTGAGTCAATCCAGGGTGATGTCAAAATCTCTAAACACGTGAAATCTAGTAGAAATATTTTCCCTTTTATGAAATGGGCCATTCTATCTATGATGTGGTGTTGACGGTCATAGAATTTTCCAAGGGGAAAGCTGAATATTTCTTAAGAGATAATGTTTCACTGTAAAGACTACATGTTCGACAGTAGCAAATCAGCGATGAAATATACAAAGACTAGAACTATTAAATGCCGATATCAAATGAAGTTTTATTGATCAAAATTTGTCCTTATTTGCTCTGCTAACAAAAATTTACAATGAAAGGATATGAGGTAATTGTAAATCAAACAAAGTCTCTGCAAATACATGGTAAAATTAAGCATTGGAACAGTGCTTTTAGTTATTTTTCTTCATCTTGAAGTCACCGTGAGGCCTGTTTACTAAATATTTCCATGTTTTGTTAATATTGCAATTCCCCCCTACTCCGACTTGTTACTTTGGTATTTGTGTTTTGAATGAATTTGTAGTTGGCCTGAAGCTACAGAACTGTTTGAGTCTCTTGTTCTAACATTCCTGTCAAAGATAATAATTCACTGAGATAACTCTAATCATCGGATTTGGTGAATTGTTATTAAAGGGTAACTCTAGAATCATAGTACTTGAATTACATTTTCAGACCTTGTACTAGTAAATCCCATGAAGAAACTTATCAAACTTAAGCTTGTGCCAAAATCTGCACGTTTATTACCAAATAAACAAGTTGGGAATAACTTGTGTACAAAAGCGTAATTATAGTCGGAAAAACGGACTGACAAACAGACAGACATAACCATAAATACATAACTTTTAAAATTGATGTATTAAAACGGTATTGAGTGAATATGACAATCAGAAACCAGAAAATAACAATACCTATATATCGACGTTTCTATACTGAAATATAGTAATACTCTTTAAGCAATGGCTTCATTGTAATGAAAATGATCATTTTAACTCAAACTTTTTATTGTAGAATCAAATGATACAAGCATATAGCATAAGAAAATTATTAAAAGACATACAGATAAAAATATAGAAAAAGTCGACAGTCGATTAAATTTGTATTAAGTTCGTACAAATTACCAATTAAAAAAAAACACAGCAAAAGATATGAAACAAAATCAAGGATCGAAACATCCTGCCGTACTATTGAAAACTGTTCCATCTTATTAACCTTGTTGATTGTATCGTCTCATACAATCCCAGTCCTTTTCACATCCACATCCATAGGCTGTATTCCTTTCACAAATTCCGCCACAGCCCATGCACTTTGGTGTCAGTAATGTCCTTAGAAATGTTCCCCAGAAACGACCATTTGCAAAAGGAGGGCTGTTTGAACACAATTGCTGAAAAACAAGATTTTGTTTTGAAAATCGCTAACCATGTCAATAATGATCAATATGAAAATTCTTTTACGTTGTGTACTATTTCAAACATTCTTATTGTGTAAATGGTAGAATGGGTTTCAGAATTTAGATTTAATCTGTACTGAGGAAACATAAGTTGTCGAAATTTATATTTGCACAAACAAGTTTGACACTAAGTTCGGTTTCATTGTAGGGTCGATACCTCTGCTGGTAAAATGTTAAGTCTCGAAGGGAATTTACCTTCTCAGTTGTCAATTATATATATACTTCGATGCTGGTCCGATGACAGATTTTATTTGCAATCTTAAATAAAGGGCTACGCCGAGCGCAGCATGATACGACCGCAGCATGTCGTCCACTGAAATTTGAAAAAGTGTAATTTAAAGTGAGTATGGACATAGGAAAGAGCTTGACACAATAATTAGATGGACGCAATAAGGAGATTGACCAAGTAATTAGCTGGACACAAACTAGGGAAAATAAAAATTAGCCCTTATGACTCCTTATGATTCCTCTTTGACCCTCTATAGCTCAGAAACGGTAAGAGCTTTGCCCAATCCATTGACATGATGCTGAAAGCTTATATCAAGAGGAATCAAAAGAAAAAATCCCATCGAAATGCGATGAAAAATAAAAATTTAAGGTAATCTCTAAATTTACGATTTTGGCCCCCTTCGGCCCCTCATAGCTCATGAACGGCAAGAGCTACGTCAAATCCATTGAAATACTACTGAAAGCTTACATCAAGTAGAATCCAAAGAAAAAAATCCCATCGAAATCCGACGAAAAATAAATTTTTTAGGTTATCTGTAAATTAAAGATTTTGGCCCCATTCGGCCCCTCATAGCTCGGAAACGGTAAGAGCTACGCCAAATCCGCTGACATATAACTGAAAGCTTACATAAAGGGGAATCAAAGAATAAAATCCCATCGAAATTTGATGAAAA
>MJUU01023177.1:39938-70255 GCA_002080025.1 Modiolus philippinarum
TTCGCCCCTTTTGGGCCCCATTTATCTCGTGAACGGTACATGCCACGTAAAATCCGTTGGCATACTCCAGATTGGAAATTTTCTAAGGAGTTTACTGAAAGAAACCCCATCAAAATCCGATAAATAATAAAGATTCTACAGTCAAATATGTGAAAACAACCAATTTAACCCCTTTTGGCCCCTTTTTCTAAAACGGGCGGGGCCAGGAACATAAAAATATAGCCCGGGCTAAAGCATGTGCCAAGAAACATCATACTAAAATTTGAAAATGATCTGTTCACTGGAACCAAAGTTATGCTGTCCACAGTCACAAAAATACCCAATTTTACCCCTTTTTGGCCCCTTTTTCTGAAACGGGTGGGGCCATAAACCCGAAATTAAAACCCGGGATAGCCATTATGCCAAGAAACCACATACTGAAATTTGAAGATGATCCGTCCACTAGAAACAAAGTTATGCTGGCCACAGACGCCGACGCCGACGCCGACGACTGCGCCATAACATAATACGACCGCAAAATTTTTGCGGTCGTATAAAAATCTAAGTCGATTTTGACCTTCATTTCTATTCTATTGGTTATCTGTTTTCTATCAGCTTTTATTCATTTTACTAGTATTATTTATAGTCTTCCAAACATTTTGATTTAGTCTAAACTGAAGAGACATAAATTGTGGAAATAGACATCTACAGAAACTAGATTTACAATAACAACCGAAAAATGTGCTACTAAATAGATAAAAACAAAAACAAAATGAACAAAAATAAAACCAACAAAACCCCCAGAGCAAACAAATATACACATTTAAATAGGGAACAGTTTAGATGAGGAAGATACCTTCTAGTTTCGAATAAAATTTTCCAATTGAAAATATTGTAAACTTCTAATTAATAATCGGATCCAAAGTTCACACGCGTTTTACTATGGATGATAATTTTTAAATTGCTCATCAGTTCAACAACATTGAAATTTTAATGTATTTCAGTATTATACTGGATGCCTTAATCATTTTGAGAATTGTTGACAACAGTAATGTAAAACATTTTGTAGGCATTATTGTACAGTTTCTAGACCTAGAACTTGATTTTCTCTATGTGTTAGTTGAGTATATTATATTTGTATAAGATTGACATTAAACTTATGAGAACGAAACAAGTAAAAGAAATGTTCATGGGTCAATAAAAAAATAAAGATTTATTAATTTGTTCTCCTAGATATATTGGAATTACATCATTCAACGCAATTTAGGACACAAGTAACTGACGTTCATTGCCTACTTTGACAAGTTGCACTTGAAGGAATTTGTTATGACTTTATTTAAGTTGAATGAATGTTCTACATAATGTACAAAGGAACATACAACAATATCATGGGTTGTTGTTATATATGAATGGGTGAAAATCTTGACCGACTTTGGATAGTGAAACTGCACCGTGCTACCACTACTGTGTTATCTCTGCACAATGTACTAAGCTCGCCCTTCCGGGTTCACTTTATAGTCTGTCCTTATTTAGCTTGCTAAGTAACGTATAAATGCTAAATACTTACAATTGCAATGAAGGAAAATAAGAAGAGTGCTAACTTCAACTGTGTTGAATTCATTTTGGTCCAAAACTACCAGTTTTTATTTGCCCTGCAATAAATGTATAGATATATAATATTTATTAATTTATTAACCCTTCCGTAGCACCTGATGTCACTATTTGAGAGTTCACACTGTCAGTGCTTTAGTTTTTATTGTTGTATTTGTAGTGTTTGTGTTTTGTGGTTGTGTAGCGTCTTTGGTCCTCTGGTGTTCTTGCTTTGCCTTGTCTCTGGACTTTGATTTATGTTATCTTGCTCTTAGTTCCTTCGGTAATCTACTTCCGTTGTTTTGAATATAGCCTGGTGAGTTTCAAAGCTTAAAGTTCCCTGAAACATAAATATTCCAAGACGTTAACATTAAAGCGGAATTAAAATTGTTAAAGTAACCAATAGGTATTTCATTGCAAGAAATATACATCCAGATTGTCACAGGTCGCTATAATGAAATTTTACAACATTTGATAACAGAGCTCATAACAAACTCAATAAAACATATCACATACCTTTTCACACATTAAAAAAGGATGTGAGAAAAGAAACAAATTGCAGTAGGTAACATTATTCCTTTAACAAAAAGCACTTATTCTAGATAATAATTAGATTTAGACGCATTCGGAATTGTAATAGCGTATTACACAAACAACAAGTTTACTAAAAATTCAGCAATATACGACAACATACATCCTTAATCATTTTATGGGCTTAACACTTCTCGCGTATTCTTCCATGGAAAATCAAAGTAATTTAAATCTATTTTGTACATGAATTACTAAATAACAATAAGTAACTGTAAATTTATTTCCTGCAGATGGTCATTTCGACAAATTATGTATCTTCAGTGCAGATCATATTTAAACAACAGATAACAAAATACCGAAGTTACTGCAAATTTTGTTTCTGCATATGCGCATTTCGACATGAATACAAACATGTATATATGTAAAACACTATAGGGAGCAAATGTTGTTATTTTGTTATGTCTAATTATTTTGTTTTGCTTCTTATTATATGTATTTTTATTTATCTAAAATTTGTAAAAATGTTTAAAGAATTGTTATGTAATTGCAATTGCTGCTTTGCAAATATGTTTAAGGAGAGGACTATTGATAAGTTGTAATAACTTTTGCCTGTATTTATGCAATAAAATATTATTAAACTAAGCAAATGACCAATATTGTTTGCAATGGAAATGAAAAGCGAAAAATAAACCTTTAATTTTATTATTCCCAATGGGTAATATGATTATTGGTATGATAAGAGAACATTTCTCAGTTACCAAAATAATTGAAAATCATGTATTAGTCAAGCAGATGTTGTTTTAATTTTGACAGAACTTCAGTTTTCATGACAGATTCATTTTTAGTTTTGACTCCTCTTAAGTTTTTTTAAACCCATAATGCTAAGTTTGCCTAAACCTGAAGTTTGTGTAGAAACTATTCAATATTCAAAAGCCTCGTTCTGCAAACAAAACCAAACACTTTAATAAAACTATGCATGCTTAAAGGTTGTTAGTTCTGCCCTGCTTGTTCTACTAGGCATTGCATGAGTTCATAATTTAAAACAAATGCCACAGTGAGTTAAAAAAAGGAACCTACAAATGCCATAGTGAGTGTGATATTATAGATACATACTGGTGGATATGACCTACTGTTGACAGTGTACAGTGACATGATACTCTTTTGGTTTTAGATTCAATATATTTTTGGTGAAAAAAAAGTATTCTTTATTTAAATGAGAAATTAAATCACAAAGTGTATGTCACTAATCTATGATCATTTCTTTTACAGTTTAAGTTGCTGGTTGAATTCTCCATTTGATCCGGTTAAGGTACTTCAAAACAAGAAAATTCAATTATACAGTAAAGAAGATATTGCACGTGTGTATGGTTTAAGAAGGAAGAAGATGGAATTCATCAACTCCAAGCTTCAACAGTTAATTATGGATCCATCCGTTCGGAGTCAAACAAAAACTGCAATATTAGGCATGGCAGAGGCAGCATGGGACAGATATAATGCATCGGATGTCAACATAGATGTGGTAGAGGTGAAGTCTCTCTTAAGTGCTTTAGAAAGGCATGGGAAAACTCACTCGGAGAAACAAATAAGCAAAATAACAAAACTATCTGAAAGGTTAAACAAAGCCAAAAGTGACATTAAACAGCAGATAAGTAGGATAGATAGGCTTAAATCATCAGGAAACAGCAAAAAAGGAGAAATAGAAATCCTAGAAGATGACCTTGTTCTTTTGCACCATGAGCTGCAAAAGGCAACTGATGCTCTCAGAAAGGCATGTGATGTCAAATTGTCAGAACTGAAAATTATTTTGGAAGGTGAAGCAGAACAAGAAGCAAATGATGCAGCAGAAAGTATTGATGGCAATATATCTGACTCAAGTATTATTGATGGCATAAAAGGATTAGGCGATGACGTTGCTGATAATTCTGAGTAAATTATACATTGATAACTTCTGTTGTGAAAACTATAACATGCCAAAATCATGGTTACTTTTGATGCCTAAATAAGTGACGTATATGAATAGTTGAGCCAATAAGATGTTTTGTTTTTGTGATGTGCTAAATGAGTTTTCTGAGATGTGAAAAGGACAACAAAGTCACCTATTATTTCTAGCATAACAATATTGACAATGAACATTACTGTATTCTTGTTCTAAGCTGAAATTACATATCAACTGTGATTTCCTTTTATGAATGTATAAAGATAAATGTATGTGAAAATACTCTTTAACATTGTTCATTTTCATTGGAAAGCAACCAAAAACAGAATAGCATTTATACCAAGTTGAGATCTAACTGCATAAAAATATGCTGAATACACTCAAACCCATACATGATTTGTATCTTTTGAAATTGCATGGACATATATTGACAATATACATTCTTGAACCACATCCTTCATAGAGATCAGCTAAACTCGGATGTTATAAACTCCATTTAACACTGATCCTATTATTAAGCCAAATACTCCAATACAAAAATATCAGAGTGACACAGATAGTATACTGAACAAGCAAGAATGGTGCATGTGTGTGTTTTTTTTACTGTTCAGTACACGTATCTGCATCACTATGATCATTGTGTATTGACTAAGATCAGATGCTTCCGAGTTTAGTGCTTGATATGAAAGGTGAATGAACCAAAACATAATCCCCATCTTGCAAGTCTAAAATCACATTTGTTAGTTTCACAGTTTGAACTTTAGAAAATTTACAACATTTGTCCCAATTTCATTAAAAGACGATACAGGGAAAAAAGAAAGAAAATTATGAGTTCAGAAATCTATGATCATAAATTAAGAGAATGCAATTTAATTCCAAAAATCAAGATTCAACATGAAAATTAATATTAAATAAGTTTGAGTTCTTATGTTCATAATCAGGAATGCAAGATGTGAAATTATGTTTTTTTCTGGAATTTTTTTATTTAGCTTACCTTGAATATTTGGAAACATATTAAATTATGGACAAAAAAATTTGGAATTTGACCAACATTAGGGGGAATATTCCATGGATTTTCTCTCACAATCTTATAAAAATTTACTGGAATTTCCAATGTCTTCCATAGGGGGGTACAGACTAATTCTGGAATAGCCCAATCAGCTAAGGAAAGCGCTTTTAGTTAATTACATACTAGTACTCGTTAAACATATTTTTTGGAAAATTTGGGGATAGTATATTTTAAGGCCGCCTTTGAATCAGTTGTGGAGTACTGAAATACTAAGTTACTTAATGGCCTCGTGCATATATAGTCCACTAGCGATTTCGTCGACCCCGTATTAGATAATACTGAAGATACTGCAAATTCGGTTTACTAGTATGTAGAACATTTCACTCAACTTATAATGTATTCACTGCAGATCAAATCTAATAACAATATAATGAAGTTACTATGAATTTGGATTCTGCATATGCTCATTTCAAATCAAAACATGTGGAAGTCCTTAAACAAATGCATGTGTAAAAGAAGATACAGAAAAATTTCCAATAGGATCTAAAAAGGAAGCCAAATACTTTGCACAAGTGGGTATACTCCTTAGCTCCATAAAAAGTAAAACTCACGATATTGTAAATTCAAATAATTGGTCTAGGGCAACGACTTGGGTGCAATTTTTTGTAAAAAGAAAACAAAAATAACGCACAAATTAGTTTTGTCTTTACTTTTTGGCCATTTCAAACATTTTCCATTTCAAAGTTGAAAGATATTGATATTTTTTCGGGTGAATTTTCACTACTTGATAATTTTAAATAATAATAATGTCTTTAGTGCACACTTTTTTCAGATTCTATGGTGAATTAAAGGATATGGAGTAAATGTACATGAGACAAAGTCTCTACAAATACATGGTAAAAACAACCAAAGGAACAACGCTTTTATGGTTGTTCTTCATCTTGAAGTCACCACGAGGCCTTCAACAATAAGCTTTACTCATACCTCAAAGTATACATGAATCCTCTTTTTCTTAATCTAGATGAATCAGATTTTCATGTTTTTTTTATTGTCCTGAAGGTGTGTTAATCGTGGGGGAGGGGGGGTTCCATTCTCCATGATTTTAACCATTATGATGAATAAATTTTTGCGCCCACTGACCGACAATTAGTAGTTCAAAATTTGATTAAATTACATACTAAGAAGACTTCTGATGACAGTTTTTGTAATTCTTTATTATTCTTCATGCTGTTTAAAGGAGTACGATTTCAGTGTATTTGTAAAATGAAAAAACCAAGAAATCTAGTTGGGCCCTGTTTCCCGCCAAAAGTTCAACCTCTAATGACTCACAAATGTGCACACTGACTTATCAAAATGATCTTTTGAAATTTTAACTATCATGAAAAAATTCCTAAAATTCTGGACTCAGTGGCCTATCTTTCAAAAATAGGTGATTTTGTTCATTACCAACTAAAGTCTTCATGCCACATACACTTTTGATTATCTACTCTAAAATTTTTATAAAAACTTGAACCAGAATAGTATATTTCGTTGATGTTTTGAAGTATTTTATTTCAATTTATGTTGAAGTATATAAATTTGTTAAAATCTGACCATCAAATGACCGCCTGTACAGTTATTCTTTTCAGCATATAGAATCGTCTCTTTAGAAACTTTATCAAACTGAACCACAGTTAAATGAGATTTATAAAAATTTGATAAAAATATGTGCATTTCAACAAGCATTTCAATGTCTCTTCAGTGCAGATCAAATCCAAATATTTGGAAATCCATTTACCGAAATATATGTAAAGTCTGATAGAGAATAAATTACCAATAACACCTAAACAGAAAAGCCAAAATCAGCTAAGGACAGCTATGCAAGAGGGAGATACTCCTTAGTTTTGAACAAAATTTTGTTATATTCAGATATTGCAAGTTTCAAGATAAAATCGGTTTTCGGGCCAGCACCGAAGTACTGGCAACTGGTGAATACCCTCGGGGACGAACAGTCCACAAGCAGAGGCATCGGCGCAGTTTAAAAAAACAGGATGCTAGTTTAAAAGAATTAAAAAGGGTAAACACAAAATTACCGAACAGAGTTTTTAAGAGCCGAAGTCCATGAGACTAAAAGACAAATCAAATGGAAACCACCCGAAAAGCTGTCGACCGCAAGTGTGCTGACTTGGTACAGGTATTTTACAAGAAATGCTGGCTTTAACCGGTTTTATGGTGCGTCAGACCTCCCTTCCCATTTGCGGTAGTGTCCGACAGTAACTCAACAGCAGCCATAAACAGTTAAAAGAAATTATCATCCTAGAACTAAGTGAAAAGAATCTTGAATCAGAGTTCGGACAGATCCTTAAAATTTTCCTCAAGGGACTGACATTTATTGATTTAATTATCATATTAGTCCGGTTGTATAATGTTTAGCCCGGTTGAGAAAAATGTAAACAAATCTCTTATTTTAAGTAACATTGGATAACGTTTTCTCCCGGTTCATGATAATGTTTAGGTACGGTTTTTGATATTTGAACATTACCTTTACCTAAACATTATCCAGCTTAATAATGGTGATCATTAGGGAGATAACTGCAAAATGTATGTCTTACAACAGTTTGGTCTTAAAATGTTCTACAAGAGTAGTTGAACATATTATAGGGACCTTCAACTAATATGACAGTCAACAAACATTAGACTTTTTGGCAAAACAACTGAAATTGTTAGTGCATCTTCTATGGAACAAAGTTTTAGTAAGATTTGAATGATGATAAGAGATTGTCAACAAAAATGTTCGTTTTGTGTAGACCTGAAATAAGATACGGAGGTCATATTAGAATATTGGAACAAACGGGGAACATTTATTAAAGCAAACTGAACCATTTTCAATAAACTGATGTATGCAAGAGGAACTTTATGAAGATAGCTTGTTATATAAAACATGACTTCAAGCATGAAGCATAGCTTAAAATTTGATGCTATCAGAAAAACTTGAAGAAATTTCTAAACTCTTTTCGGATTGGTCATGCAAAAACGGTCATGCAGAAACATTACTGCCAGCATTTTAACTTTTTATTTCAACAATATATATAACCCTTATTTGCTTTATAAGAGAATGCTAATTTGTTTTTGTCAGATCACAATTGCAAAATTTTTAAATTTCTCTTATTATTTCTTTAAAAATTTCTTCAATATCAATTTTTTGAGCCGATTAGCAAACTGTCTAAATTGGATTGCAAGACTCTATGGTGTGTAAACTAGTACTGCGCGTCCATGTTCCTTATCGTACAATGTACATGTATAACGAATAAAAAAATACCGAAGTAACTGTTAATTTAGTTTCTGCATATTCCTATTTCGACAACAATTGTCTCTTCAATGTAGATCGAATCAAAATAACTGGAAATCAATAAACTATGTGTAAAAGCCATTAGAGAACAAATAATCAATGCAAAATGTACGATTTAAATAGAAACGCCAAATAAGCTCTGCAAAGAGGTATGCATGAGGGATATTCTTAAATCAAAATATCACAGTTTTCGTTCCAGCACCGAAGTACTAACTACAGGCTACAGGGTTGTTGACTAACAGTACACCAGCAGAGGCATCGGCCCAGTGGTAATAAATACCAAAAATACTTGAAATTTTGTTTCTGCTTATGTGTACTTCCACAACCTTTGTCTATTCAGTGCAGATCGAATCAAAATATTTAGAAATCCATAATCCTATATATTACGTGTTATAGCCGATATAGAGAATAAATTACCAATAAGATTTAAATAAAAAAGAGGAGTTTTACAGGTATAATATTGGCATCTTTTATAGCAAATACCATCAGAGTCCTGGTCTCTGCTCCAAACTTCATTTATTTTGCTTTACATCGGAAAGAAACCATAAGTTCTTTTTTTAAATATCTCAACAAAGGTACAGTACAAGGAAATATTTTTTTTTAAATATCTCACCAACTCTTAAATTCAGACCAACCAAATTTGTTACGGACATGAACTCTCGTGTTATTGAAGGCGGAAACGATCGCCTCGAATACCATTACTGACGTGATTCTGATCTATTGAAATGAATATAAACCCCTTAAAAACAAAATATCAATGAAATTGAAGTGTACTTTTAGTTTTCATGCACGACAATCCTTTAACTTAATTTTAATTGACGAAAAACAATTAACCTAAGGCGCTACAATTAGTACAAATATAAACCACCCGGCTTATTTCAGGAGTGGTAATCAATTAGTGATTCCCTTACAATGTATTGATGTATTGATTTTTTTGCAAAGTAATAGAACTTTTTCCGATGTGAATACAATTCCAAAATACCATATAAGTTATATATTGAAACAGGGGTAAATACATCGGCAAATGAATACCGAAGCAAGAATGAGGAAAGCAGAAATTCTAAAATCATTAATCCAAATAACTAAATACCGAAGTTACTGTGAATTTATCTTCTGCATATGCGTATTTCGACAACTTATGTCTCTTCAGTGCAGATAAAATCAAAACGTTTTGAAGACCGTAAAAATCAAAGATGTTAAAAAAACTGATAGAGAACAAATATCCAATATGATCTAAATGTAAAGCCAAAATTAGCTATGGACAGAGTTTTGTATGAGGGAGAACTCTTTAGTTTTCTTCAAAATAAAAAAAAAAAAGAAATTGCAAGGTTCGAAATGAAATCGGCTTTCAGGCCAGCACCGAAGTATTGACTACTTGGTTGGTGAATACCCTCGGGGACTATCGGTCCACCAGCAGTGGCATCGATCCAACATTTAAGAGACATAACTATATTCACAGTAACTTCTTTATTTAGTTATTAAGACTCTTCGTATTTTTGAAGAATAAGTTCTGCATTATCTAATTTAAAATTCTCTTATTTCCGTTTTCAAAATTATTTTTCTTTAAAATTTTTGTTGTCTGCTTTGTAATGTTTCTCTATTTTTTTTCTTTTATTCATTACACCAATTTATATATAATACTTAGTATTTTATTGTAAAACTTGTTTCTGAATCCCACTGAGATAAATTTTGCATTTACTATGTTAACATATATTCTGTTTGTAATTATGTTTTGTTTAATTTCAATGAATATTGTTAAACTAAATACTGTTGTAATTTGTAAAGTTATTTGGTTCAATTTATAAACAAGTGGATATTCACTAATAGATAACTATGACTTACAAATAAGAAAACACTTACTTTTATGTAGGTTAGATATATAAAACCTAGTTTATACAGTGGTTATTTGTAATATCTTTTTGTCATGTGAAAAGTCAAACAAGAACAGCTTCGGTTTCATATTAATGCGACAGATACACCATATGTCATATAACATGCAAATGTCAACTGGGTTCTATGACATCTTTCTACGTAAAAAAAATCAATACTTAACAATGCTACTTTTTTTCATTTTCCAGAAAAAGTTTCTCTTTGATCGTGACATTTAAAGTAAATAATAAGAATAGAAGACAGGTCCAGTTCTTTTTTGGAAAATAATTAAATAAAAAAAAATATTAAAAAATATTGCAAGCGAACATCAATGGACAACGTGTATTTTTTCCGTTTCCTTTGAACATTTTTACTCCAAAACTTAGTGTTTCAAAAAACTTGTAAAGATCAACAGTGTGTGTGACAGTCAACTAAATATACGAAGATTTACAGAAAACCAAAAATTGAAAAAAAAAGATTGGCATAAATAGTTTCAAGTAAAAAAAAACATACTAGTATGTAATTTGTATATTTATATAATAATGTTGTGTTTTACATCGACTATGCGAAAATAGTAGCCAGGGTGATGGACAATAGTGCACGACCCGAAGGGGAGTGCACTGTTGTCCATCACCCTGGCTACTATTTTCCATAGTCAATGTAAAACACAACATTAATATTATTATTATACTGACTGTTGACTATATTTTGAACCGCTGAATTTGAAAATTTTTCTTTGACTTGTTTGCTATCCTGTTAATTTTTAACTGTATCTGTGGTAACTGATTCCGATGTCAATTTCCATGTGTAAATGATCCCAATACATATTACACCATTACATCAACACATGAAGGAAACCTATTTTAGCAATGAAATAATATATTTCAAGAGACCAAAACAAAGCAGTCCATGTAAAACAACGAAGAGCACATCGACGTAAATCCTGAACGTCAAAAATACCAAATATTATGATGGGAGATCGAAAAGATACAGTACCACATTTAACTTAATTAATCCTCTGCTAACCGTCTATGAAATTGATCGCCTACCAATTCCGGGTTTTCTGTCTGTCGGGGATGGTGATGAATGCATTTTTCCCTCTGACCACAGTGCCCCTTGACTTGTGCTCTTGTATCCTCACTACATACAAAAAATATAAACTGTCCAGAAAAGAAAACGTTTCAGTGCAGCGTGTAATCATATATCTGATCGATTATTAAATTGCCTAGGTCATATCCTGTGTCCAGATCGGGTCCGTCAATCTATACTATACTAGAAAACACGAGGAGACTTATAAACATAAGTGGATGATATAAATCGGATAATGGTTTTTATGAAATAAAAACGATACGCTAGACTATGGAATAGCCTTGGATAGAAAATTGCGTGTTTGATTGACAAGGGTGTGGTGGCTCATGATGTATTTGTATACTCAAATCAATAATTTTCGTTATTTTTATCATGTCGGATTCTACATACACAACTGGACCATGTACAGCTCGCTGATCACTCTTAGGTAAAATCACAATTTTGTAAAATGTAAAAACTGGACAAATTGAATGTTGTTCTAGCGTATTTAATTCTTCAAAAGGAGCTTTATCCGTTTCTAAATTATTTATCATTGCTTGAGGAGGTATAGCCTCCTTACACACATAAGAGTTACACGTTTTACACACAATATGCTTCTCTCCTTTTAACATTTCTTTCAACCGCTTATCTTTTGCATTAAATTCTTTCTCGTGTACTTGGCTTCGAAACATAAACCTTCTACAGCACATACAAATATAAACACCGGTAGCTCTTCATTCTTCCGCCAAAAACACAATTCTATCTCTTTCCACCTTTCGTTTTCCGTTGCCTAAGTATCTCCACAAACCACAATCACGTTTTGTTTAACACAATTGAAAAGTCTTTTATAATATTTGTATATTATTTATTATTGCACAATACCTCATCTTTATTTATTAACTTCTGGTTTTAAATTTATACATTACTGTTATTATTCTTTTTATCATATCTATATTTATAAATCTTGCTAAGCGATATTGCAATACCAATCCCATCATCCTTTACAAACCTGTTCCCAGTACCACCTATAGTAAATGTTTATGATACATTTCAACTTCCACAAGGAAACAGAACAAGAAAATTGCAGCAGAGCTGCGAGAGGGGTTTAATTTGATAATTTGAGACATGTGAAACTTTAAATTCTTCAATAAACATTTATAGAGCATTGGAAATATTTATATTTGGCCCTCCCCCATATTTATGTTTTCATATCAATGGTCATCATTGTAGCAAATATTATTTTATTGATAATATAGCGAATCGTCAGACTTGACAGCTGTGCTCAAGTTTCCTAAATACACTCTCAAATTCATAGTTAAATATTCTAATTCACACCTAGTCTGATTATTTTATAATATGTACATTTCACCAGTTTATGCTATTTCTGAATGCATTGCAATCTCAACAGCACTTCTGTAGTTGTCGACCCTTGAAGTGCAGTTGTACATATTTCCGGTGTAGTGTAGCAGACGCTTAGTTGTTTTCATTTGAAGATTGACGATTTTCACATTAATTTGAGCATTATCATGTTTTAAAGCGTAATGCCATTTCATTTTGAAAGTTTTCAGTCAAATATTCACGCCAGTAGGCTATCAACTATAGCCTTGGCCTAAGGCAAGGAAAAGGAAATATCTAACTTCAAGGTAAGACATCTTTATTTACGTTGTCATGACATCTACGTCCGCCGTTTTCATGCATGTCATGATACTTGAGGGGTGCGTTGCCATGGGCTTCCTCATTACGTGCCTTCGGCACGTCAACTCTATCCATTGTTTGCTATTAGGCTTAATGCTCGTGCCTTCAGAAGGACAGTTCAAGTTATCCTTGTCCTAGACTCATATGGGCCTACTTGGGTGAAATATTTTTCTACGGACACCTGATGTTTGCCACCGAATGACGAACGCGTTGTCATGGGGACCTCACTATCTTTTTTATTTATTCTGTATTTATGTTGGTAGTGGTCGTGCCTGTGCCCATGGCACGACAGTTGTATCAATTTGTTCATATTATCTGTGCCTTCGACACAACATTTACTTCCATAATCATTAATTTACACATACGAAACTGCTCGTCTCGTGTGATTTCGTGTTGTGTCGTGTGATCTCGTGTTCGAAAATACAGTATTCAGACCAGTTTTCTGTTCGTTGATACGGTCGTGCCTTTGGCACGAAACATAATGATAAATTGTTAATACTATTTATTCATCATTTAATATCCGTTTGGGTGTGGTCGCGCCTTCGGTGCGACATTCGACTTCAGTTTCGAAACCTCGTATACAGCTTTAGCTCCTCCCACTTCCGCTTCAGATCGAAAAGTGTTTACAAGTACCAACCATGTTCGCTTCGCTCACCCCATGGTTGGTAAAAAATTAAACCCCGCCCCGTTTTACCAAGACGAAACTGGACGCCATTTTAATTTTCGTGAATCTGAAATTCCTATTGGTCAATAGTCTTCTGCGCAAGCGTACTCCTCACCTCCCTCCAAGAACTATCTATATAGCTAGGCTATTCCATAGCCTAGCTAAATACACCACGTGCCTCACTAACGAGCTTGATTTTGATTGGATAGGGGTTTGTTCCTAAATTTATCGAACTGTCAATCACTCATCAATATTTTGAAAACCTGAGATAATCATTCTGTAGAGAAATGAAAAGTCTGTTATTCACCCGTTTTATTGGTCATAAACCTGAAGAGTAAAAAAAAACTGATTTAGACATAACTAAATATAGTCCTTACTTTATATCTGTAGGAGTCTAGGATGATGTTTATTTCACGATTACTCTTTCTTTTGGGGCCGACTCCGACCTGCCGTTAGGTGTGGGGTTTCCTCATCGTTCATTGAAGATCTTATGGTGGCTTTGAGTTGTTGTAACTCCCCTTTGGATCGTTGTCTCTTTGACACATTCCCCGTTTCCCTTCTTTTTTCTATAGTCCTAAAGCAAGTTCAAAAGGCCCCAAATCATGGAGTCATCTTTATTTCATAAAAGTTAGTGCAAATGCATTATCACTGCATTTGCACATTCTTGTTTTTTCCCTAAACAAGACAAGCATTGTATGATTTATCTAAGAAATACATTTTTTTGGCGATTACTAGTATATAAAAAAATCCTAGATTTTTTATCCCAGCTTTTGTAAAATTCATCATGGGCGGATGAATTTTATGTTTTTTTTTTTGTATCATTTATGAAAAAATGCTGTAAATTGTGAAGAAAATGACTATAATTTGGAAAATATCAAATAAACATTTTTTGGAAGCGGCTGAAAAAAAATGGGAAATCTGGGATTATGGACTAAAAGGTGGTGTACAGTGTGAGATAGCCTATGTACAAAATTTTCGTAGTAGTTGCATGTTTTCTCCTGTATCTGTTGATAGCTTACTACTTTTAGTTTCCTTCTCTATTAAGCTTGATTAAGTTTTCAAAATAAACAGCTCCTCTTTCGTAACATTGATTCCAGAGCCATATTGCATATAACTTAAAATTCTCTGAAATTCTGAATAATTAAAGACTTAAAGTTCAGTTATATTAATTACAAATATTAAAACTTTAATGTTTTTATCTAATGTTATGATATTTGATAGATTTAACTTAATCTGCTAAATGATTTAAACATTATGTTTGTTATAAAATATCTGAAAATTACAAATATTTTACAAATTCCCAGGGAATCAAGTGATTTCGTATAGTCCCTGGTTTCAATTAGGAATTTTACAATTACACTGACCAATTTAGTGATTTTACAAAATCCCTGAATTTTCAGTGATTTTATTAATTCCCTGACTTTACAAAATCACTGTAACATCCTAGTGCGTCCCAGAGGGTTTCACCAACCAAGCGCTAGTGCTTCTTAGCTGGAAGGAAAAACAAAAAAGATCAAATGAGTTAAAATAATCTTAAGTTTAAACTAGAGCATAGTAAGTGAGACCAGAACCATCAGTCCAAAAAAACGGGAAATCCAAAGATGGCAATTTGAAAGAAAAACAAAGGCATAACATGAGTATGGCATATAAAAGAACTAAAGTCTCACATGAACCTGTATAACTCAACTGGTGACTGGTGTTATTCATTGTCACTATAAGACCATCTAATAGGATTTTACTTGATCTACAATGGAGAGACATAAGTTATCGAAATGCGCATCTGCATTAACTAAATTAACATTAACTTCGGCATTTTGTTATTTATACATCAAATCACTTCACAAGATGGTACTGTTACAATTTCTGAGAAGATATTCAATCATAGATGGCCATTTATCATGCGGTAGGAACATGGAAATAACAAAACGGACCACACGAGTAATATTGTGATCAAATTTGGTTGACTCCGTTCAAGTTGTTCCAGAGGAGAAGATATTTTACACATTTCAAATTATAGGTGGTATGTTAACCAATGTTCAACGCTGGTAGCCATATGGGATTAGGTAGGAACAAAAACAAAATAATAATAAAATAAAACTTTGAGAGGGACCCCCAATGACTTCTATAATCGAATTTGGATACACACATTTTTGTTGTTCCAGAGGAGAAAATCTTTGTAAGACATTTCCCATAGGTTCCTATATTAACCTATGTTCGACACACGCGGCCATCCTGGATGGGGTAGAAAGATTTAAAATGACAAACTTTAAATGGACAACTAAAGGACTATTATGTTCAAATTTAATCGAAATTGTTCAAGCGGTTTCAGAGGAGATGATCTTCGAATGCATTTCCCATAAGGTCCTATTTTAAACTGTAAGTCCCGCGGCTTCTGGACATTTTGGATGAGGTGGGAACATGAAAATCACAAACTTTGAAGGGAACCACCACAGGACTATTATACTACTTTTAATCAAAAATTTCAAACGGTTTCAGAGAAGATCTTAAACACATTTCCTTTAGGGTCCCATGCAAAAATCTATTCCCCGCTGGCAGTCATCTTGGATGAGGTAGGAACATAAACATCACAGACGGTAACAAGATTGCTACGCGTAGCTATGTCCCCCGCCGCCGCAGTAATGTCGATAAAGTCCCATAACTCATGCAAAATTTTGCGAATCAAAATGGCGGCAGGAAATGATCAACTGCATTAGGTTGCAAACAGCCAAGCAAAATTTCAGCAAAATCCCTTAATTGGATATTGAGGAGATGTGTCCACAAAGTCTTCCTATGTTGTAGTATGCATAAAGTCGATAAAGTCCCATAACTCCCGTAAAATTTATCCAATCAAAATGGCAGCATAATATGATCAATTACATATGGTGGCAAATGTTCACACACTAGGTCCCACCGTCGCGGTGCGGCAAAAAAAATTGAGCAGGGTTTCCCCTTAAAATGAATGTTACACATACTGCTAAAATCAAAACATAATTTAATAAATATTCACATTTTTCTCAAAATTAGAACTGTATGGATAGGTTTCTATGGCAACCAAAAGGTCCTCAATCCACTGCAATGCATTTTAGACCCCTTTCAAAAAAAATTTGAGCAGGGGTTTCCCTTATAATGTAGGTATGCATACTGCTGAAATCAAGACATATAATTTTATCAAAATTTTAATTTTTTGGTTTGGTTTCCATGGCAACCATAGAAGTACTGAATCTTCAAATGCTTTAGAATTTGGTATTATATGACCCACAAAGTTCCTTTTAGATTTCATGAAGCTAGTGATAATAGTTTTTGAGATATAGTGAAAAACGTACGAAAATGCTCAAAGTCCAACAACTCCTACAAAATTTCATGTATGAAAATGGCGGTGCGAAATGATACAGTACTTGTAGTGAATAACAATCCTACAAATTTTGAACAAAAACCAATAAATGGTTTCTGAGGAGTTGCGTCCACAAGATCTCCATTTGTATAGTATTGCTAAAAATCGTCAAAGTCCCATAACTCCTATAAAAATTGACGAATCAAAATGGCGGTGCGATATGATCTAGGACATATAGTGACTAACAATCCTACAAAATTTGAACAAAATCTAATACACGGTTTCCGAGGAGTTGCGTCCACAAGATCTCCAGTTGTATAGTATTGCTAAAAATGGTCAAAGTCCTATAACTCCTATAAAAATTGACGAATCAAAATGGCGGTGCGATGTGATCTAGTTCATATAGTGACTAACAATCCTACAAACTTTCAACAAAATCCAATACACGGTTTCCGAGGAGTTGCGTCCACAAGATCTCCATTTGTATAGTATTGCTAAAAATGGTCAAAGTCCCATAACTCCTATAAAAATTGACGAATCAAAATGGCGGTGCGATATGATCTAGGACATATAGTGACTAACAATTCAACAAAATTTGAAGAAAATCCAATACACGGTTTCTGAGGAGTTGCGTCCACAAGATCGCCAGTTGTATAGTATTGCTAAAAATGGTCAAAGTCCTATAACTCCTATAAAAATTGACGAATCAAAATGGCGGTGCGACGTGATCTTGTACATATAGTGACTAACAATCCTACAAAATTTCAACAAAATCCAATACACGGTTTCCGAGGAGTTGCGTCCACAAGATCTCCATTTGTATAGTATTGCTAAAAATGGTCAAAGTCCCATAACTCCTATAAAAATTGACGAATCAAAATGGCGGTGCGATATGATCTAGGACATATAGTGACTAACAATCAAACAAAATTTGAACAAAATCCAATACACGGTTTCTGAGGAGTTGCGTCCACAAGATCGCCAGTTGTATAGTATTGCTAAAAATGGTCAAAGTCCCATAACTCCTATAAAAATTGACGAATCAAAATGGCGGTGCGATATGATCCAGTGCATATAGTGACTAACAATCCTACAAAATTTGAACATTATCCAATACACGGTTTCCGAGGAGTTGCGTCCACAAGAAAGTGTGACAGACAGACGGACGGACGGACACACGGACGCAGACCATTACTATGTCCCACCGCCGCGGTGCGGCGGGGGACAAAAACACTACCACAGAACTATTGTCACACAATGTTAAAATTTAATCAAAATTGTTTAAGCGCTTTCAGAGGAAGAGGTTTTTCAATGCATTTCCCATAGGATCAACTGTTTACTATGTTACCCAGTAGCGGCCATCTTGGAAGTGATGTGAATCTGCCGGACAATTGTAGTCCTTGAAAAGTTGAACACAGTGTCACATTTGCTACTCAGTTTTTAAATCTATTCTCAAAAGTTTTAGAAATAAAAGTAATAACGTCTAAAAATCGTGAAAATTCAAAGAAATTTAGGACATAGGGGCGTCCAATCTTCTCTGAAAATGCTTACCATTTTTGTAATTCAAACTTTGACTTTATCTTCTGCATTAGAGAGAAAAAATCAGAAAAGGCTTATAACTCCAAGACGGGTTATCGGATATTCTCTAATATTGCAAAACACTAAATATTGCAAGTAACATGATTCCTTATTTGAAACACCAAAACAAATCTATACAGTAAATATAACCCGAATAATCCAGTCGTTATATTCCACTCACTACGATCGCTACATTAACATCTACATCGTAGAAGGAGAGAATCGGATACGGAGAGGGCTTGAATTATTCGAGTTACAGTAAATAGGGACCAAATGCATTCCGTGCAAGTTTACTTTTTTTAATCAATACGATTCACGCGGCTGTATAGATGTCCCTGTTGATACCCGACGCACATTTATACTGTTGATTCTCTGGTTAAACTGTCTACAATCGTCAACATCATTCAATTTTAATTTAATGTTTCAATCTACTACAATACAATAGAAATTTTAAGGTAACAACGTCACTAAATTGCATATGTTCCAATCTTCCTCATTTTTTGAATACTGTTTCATATCTGCAACATACACCAGAGTTGAATTCAAAAATATTGGTCACCATAATTGATTTCCTTGAAACGCAAGAAAAACATAGACTTTAAAATCAGATTTACGAAGACAAATATGGAAAAATCTAAAATTTATGTCCGAAACTTTCAGTTTCTGCGACGTTACTTTATGTTAGAATATACGAATGTTGACCAAAACTTAACTATTGTAGAACTCAAATACCAGGGGGAATACACATATAGCAAAACATATGATACCATCCTTGGTTTTGAGATACAGCACCTACAATGAGGCTAAAATGACTAAAAGGTGTTTAATTGCGCGAAGTTAATAAATCACATTATATATCGGTGAAAAAAATAAACTAGTGCCTGTAAAATCGATGGTTAACTTCTCAAATCATTTCAAGTCGAGAACTGTTTAGTCATGCTTTGCTTGGTTATTATTAAATTAATAGTTCTTGAGAAGATCTTTGAATAACTTTTCCATAAGGTCTAAAGTTAAAACTACGTTTACCGCTGGCGGCCATCTTGAATGTGTACGAACCTTTGGAAGGGACCATCTAAGGACCATTGTGACCATGTTTGGTTCTCTTTGATTTGTAGGTTTTGAGTAGATATTTTAATGTCTTTTCCATAAATTTTGGATGAAATACGGACCAAGCGGATTCAATTTTATAACGGGGACCACCGAAGGACTTTCGTGATCAAGTTTGTTTCCAATTGGCTTAGTGGTTTTAGACGAGATCTTTGAGTTAGAGTTTACGATTGACGGAGGGACGACGTAGTGTCCAATGATGACAAAAGCTCCTCCTGGCATAGCCAGGTGAGCTACAAAATGACTATTCTGCGATTACAAATTGCTGATTTTAAAATAAATTTGGATGAAAGTTATGCATAAAAAGTAAAATTGATTACTACCTTCTTCAGGAAACAATTCACTACAAGCAATACAGTTTTCATAGCATGCTTCTTGTGTAGTCCCATATGAGGATTCACTAATAGAGTAAAAAAGTATTTTTAGAGCAATAACAACAAGAGGGTAAGATAAGAGAACAATAGTAATGGTGCATTTCATGATACCCCGCTATGTTTCACCATATTAAGAAATTTCAAGGTGCATGACTCCCTCAGAACCTCTTGGATCTCTGTACCCAAGTCGAACTAAGCTTGAATTTCTAGTAAACAACTAACATACAAAGTTTGGAGACAGTATGTAATTTCGTTCGTAAGTTTTAAGGGAACCCTAAAACTCACAAAAATTTCAAGGGCATTACTCCAAAACTCCTCGGACTTCTAGGCCTAAAATTAAATTTGACCTTGGTTTTGTGGTTAACAATTTACATACCAAAATTGAAGACTGTATATTGTTTCTTTCAAAAGTTATCAGTCGGACACCCAAAAATTCACATATTTCAAAGTTTCAAGGGGAATAACTCTAGAAACCCTTAGACCTCTGAACCCAAAATTGAACTTAACCTGAGTTTTGTAGTAAACTTGAATACCAAGTTTGAAAACAGCATATCATTTCGTTTAAAAGTAAGCATTCGGAAATCCTAAAATTCACAAAATTTCAAAGTTTCAAGGAGCATAACTCCAGAACCACTTGGACCTCTGTTTCCGAAACCGTACTTGACCCGAGTTATATGGTAAACTACTTACATACCAAGTTTGAAGACAGTATGTTATTTCGTTCACAAGTTATCAGTCGGAAACCTTCGGGGTCGGACGGACACACGACTGAGGTTATCACATAATACCTCGCCACTACGTGTGGCGGGGTATAAAAATAGAGGAAAGATATATAATTTATCTCTCTCTCTCTCTCTCTCTCTCTCTCTCTCTGTGTGTGTGTGTGTGTGTGTGTGTGGATCATACCTCGACTACGCTTAATTAAGAGCTTAAGGTTCAGTTCAAGACAATCAGATTATTTATTAAGACATCACGTTGATCTAAATATAGTGGACATTCAATGAAAACAAATTTGTAGTCTTCATGTTGTGTCTTACGACATAATGGATCAGATATTACGTATATTTTATGGAGGTCATTATTGAGGAATGTTGCTGAGCATCTAAACTGTGTTAAAATGATGTTAAGCTTTCGTGGTCAAAGGTAATAGTGGTCTCGTGTATTAACATCTGGTTTTGTCGAAACACTCTAAAAGGCAGTCAACAAATGACTATTTTGACCAGTTTATTTAGATTTTGCCTTCCTGATTCCAAGGAAAATATCTTCTTTAATGTAATCTATAAAACTGTGTTCCAAACGGCGACAGTTTCTAGTGTTTGAAAAAAAAAACAGTTAGGGTTTTATGTTATCCTAAAATTTCCATATCGTTGCAGCGTATTGTTTGTTTTGCAAACTATCTAAAGCTGCATGACCTTTTTGTATACATAATTAATATTTTGTATTGGATAATGTCATTTTGGCGTTTCATTGATGTCTTGTTTAAGTAAGGTATGTGGAATGTATCTAACAAGTAGAAACAAGCACAATTATTCATCACAACGTGTTTTCCAATATTTCTCTGCTTGAGATATGTACGAAAGACCGGTAGTGACCCCCTAATTTAAAAATTTCTCCCTTTCCCCCATTTGTGACTTGCCATTTTTTCAGACAATGATGTGCATAATAGAAAAGCATCCTATTAGTTATACAAAGAAGCACTTTCGGTATCAGATACAAGTCCTATTACTGCTATAACATGTATAATGAAACTTTCTTTTAGTTGACCAGGTATATTTTACAACAAGAGGCTCTCAAGAGCCTGTATCACTCACCTGGGTCATGACTGACATAGAGAAATAAATGGTATTTCTAATTAGGTTCAGAGTTTTAGCTAAGTTCACTGCTAGAACCAACCTTGGATTGGAATTTAGAATTAAGCAGAATGTATTTTTTCCAAAATTTCAGTTTTCTTGTTTGGTGTCAATGGCAACTGAAAGCTCCTTCATCCATTATAACCCATATAAGGCCCCATTCAAAAAGAATTGGGCAGGGGTTCCCCTTATAATCAATATAATACATAATTGCTGAAATTACATACATTTTGAGCCCCTTTAAAAAAATGGGCAGAGGTTGCCCTCATAATTTAGTTTATACATATTGCTGAAACTGTAAATAATATGTAGCGGTATACTTTTTTTTCTAAAATTTCAGTTTTCTTGTCTGGTTTCCATGGCAACTAAAAGCTCCTACATCCATTACAACCTATATCAGACCACAATTAAAAAAAAACAATTGGGCAGGGGTTTCCCTTATATTCAAAGTAATACATATTGCTGAAATCAAAGCATTCAAAGACCCTTAAAAAAGTGTTAAAGATTGTCCTCATAAATTGATGCAATTTTAACATGTTAGAACATAAAATGAAGTTTATAACTTCCCTCAGTTAATTATCTCCCTTTTTAAAATTTTCACTTTTCATTATATCTATCTTTATAGAAACTCCCTACTTAGTGTGTTGATGTACATAATAAGAACTATTAGATATATATAATATTACAAGTTCTAGTAATTTAAGGAATATTTCTGTATGAACAACAAAACTTTTGAATGTGTTTCACATTTAACCGAAGGGGTACCCTACTGGCCGTCACCTTTTCCTGTAAGGACATAAGGACCTTTCTTGGACAAGACTATCTAACCACAAGTAGTTTCTGAGCAGATCTTTCAATTTACTTTCCAAAGTGTCCAATTTAAACTATATTTCCCGCTGGCGGCCATCTTGGATGAGGTATTGACCTGTCGGATACCTTTTTTGAAAGGGGTCATCTTAGGACCCTTGTGACTTAGTTTGGTTCTGATTGGACTAGTAGTTTGAATGTGTTTTCCCAAAGGGTCCAATGTTAAACCTATGTTTCCCGCTGGCGGCCATCTTTGATGCGGTATGGACCTGTCGGATACCTTTTTGGGAAGGGACCATCTAAGGAGCATTGTGACTAAGTTTGGTTCAAATTGGACAAGTAGTTTCTGAGAAGATCTTTGAATGTGTTTTCCATAGGGTCCAATGTTAAAACTATGTTCCCCGCTGGCGGCCATTTTGGACGAGGAACAGACCTGCCGGATACCCTTTTTGGAAGGGACCATCTAAGGTCCATTGTGACTAAGTTTGGTTCTAATTGGACTAGTAGTTTCTGAGAAGATCTTTGAATGTGTTTTCCCATAGCGTCCAATGTTAAAACTATGTTCCCAGCTGGCGACCATCTTGGATGAGGTACGGACCTGTCGGATACAAGTTTTTAAAGGGGACCATCCAAGGACAATTGTGACCAAATTTTGTTTCAAATGGCCCAGTGGTTTCAGAGAAGATCTTTGAATGAAAAGTTTATGACGGATGACGAACGCCAAGTGATGGCAAAAGCTCACCCAGGTGACCTAAAAAGGACATTTTCTATATGATTTCATGGACTTCAACGTTGAAACTTATTGTAATTTGCCCCTATACAAGAGCAAACGGAATTATTCTGTATTCTATATGACATTGATGGTTAAAACTTCAAATAATTTTATAAAACAAAACATATAAGAAAGGGGATATTTTCTGTAACACAAAACTTACAACAAAAAGATTTTTTTTCTGTAAATGCATCTGCAAAACAATATCAAAGCACAAGGCAAAAGATGGTAAATTTGATACGAAATTGATACATGCTAAACATTTTTGCACTTTTGCACTTTCAACTTGATCTCTATATCAAAGCGTTTTTGATGTATAGGACAAAAAGTATAAAATCACGAAAAATTATACCAAGAAAGGGCCATAACTCGTATATGTTTACTTTGATTTTCTTAAAAATTTCCATGTGGGTAGATCTTGACATGCTGAACATTTTTGCAAATAAAACTTAACCTCTATCTGTTATAGTTTTTTTAGTAAAAAAAAAAACTAGAAGATGACATGCTCCCGTTGCAAGGTTAAATCAAAATGTGATTTCTTAGTAATGATATTTGTGTCTGCATAAAAATTCAAGGTATTCGTCATAATCATCCATGTTTGTTTTTCCTGTGTATTTGTGGGTTTTTGTGAAACAAAACTTTGATCGTGTAAACAGGTACTTTGACAAAGCTTTTTTGACATTTTCCATCAAAAAACTTTGACAAAGTTTTTGATAGAAAACTTTGATCGTGTAAACGGGCCTTAAGACACATATGATGCCCCTGCTTAACACATGTTACTGTATTAACTACAGACAAAATCCTTAATAAATGCACATCTTCAATATAGGTACAAATGATCTGCAAAATTACAACTTCCTAGCATCAAAACTGTAGGAAGAGTTGTGGAGACAAAATATGCACCCTCTGTTACTAATTCACTAAAAATGACTAAGTTCAACAATGTATAACTTTGTGAAAAATGAACCAAAATCAAAATCCTTACCACATGCACATCTTCAATATAGATACAAATGATCTGCAAAAACTCCCTACCATTAAAACTGTAGGAGGAGTTGTGCAGATAATCTATGTACCCTCTATGAAAAATCACAAAAAATTATTAAGTTCAACAATGTATAATTTTCTGAAAAATGCACCAAAATCAAAATCCTTATCACATAAATATCTTCAATATATGTACAAATGAACTGCAAAATAAAAACTTTATAGCATTAAAACTGAAGGAGGAATTGCGCGGACAAACAAAATACCCCTCGGACGGACAGAAGACGGATGGACAGGGGAAAAACGATATGCCCCCCACCCTGACTATTCGTCAAAATTTTGAAAAAGGACAATAACTATAAGATGGGTCATCAGATTTTTTCAAAGTTTCAGCGTTGGTAGATCTTGTCATGCAGATCATTTTTACCCCAATGTCAGGTTTTTGATATCTAACGGTTTTTGAGTTATTTGCAAACCCTTTGTTCTATTTTTAGTTACAGCAGCCATGTTGTTTGACATAGGACATAGAAAATAATCAATTCGAAACTAGATACCCTGGTGGTGATTCAGTTGAAGTTTGGTTCTATTTGCTCTATATGTTTCAGAGGAGAAGATTTTCGAAATACGACGGACGCAAAGTAATGGCATAGCCAGATGAGCTAAAAAATATTTTTTTGAGATTCACCCTTTCTGTTGACAAACTACTCATAGGAAATTTCGTCAGGGTCACACTGAAAGAAACCCCATCAAAATCTTATATATAAATTCAAATATATGAAAACACCAAATTTGGCCCTCTTTGGCTACCTTTTTAAAAACTGAAGGGCTTCAATATTCAAATCCTCTCAAAGACTTCCTTTTTTTACCAAGGAACATTGTTCTATAATTTCATAGGGATTGATCCACTGGAACTGAGGGTATTGGCCCAAAACAAAAGTGTCTAAACGACGAAAATGACAACGACGATGACAACTCTATGCCATTCAACTTTTTTGCGGATGCATAAAAATACAAAGTGTTCAACTTCACTATCTGTCAAAGAAACTGCGAGTTTGTCTGAATCCATCGATGATAAAAGAAGTCTTATAATGTCGCATGTGGGCGAGTGATAACTTTTTGTCGCTCAGCTTTAAACTTGTGACACAACTATTGATATGTTAGATCATCTTCTCAATCTGGGTTATCTTCTCTTGATGAACACTGGTCAAATTTGTCATTGCAAAAATTTATATCGTCAAATACACAGCTTGATACATGTTTTCTTGTATTCTTCCTCGCCTCAATAATTTCCATCATATCATCAGTGATAGGAAGAAAGGGACTTCTTTCTGAATTACTGAAAATTTCGATAGTTTTTAAAAATAGTGGTATAACAGGGCAATCATCATCAGAAAGAGAAATATTTCCAAGGTGAGCATACTTTGCTACTATAGGTCCAGAGTGGTTTTGGTGATTAAAACCCAGTTCCTTTGTAACATTACTTCCGCAGATCATCAGCATTTGATGCATTTCAACTGGCCAATCTATCTGCCCAACATACACCTGTAAAGGAAAAAATGGACTGTTTATGTCGCCTATTTGCTATTATTTTAATACTATTCCTGTAATGAAAATTTTGGCAACAAATGTAAAAAGAAACAAACAAGTCTTGCCTGTATGGATGGCTTTGACTTTCTAAAGATGTAAATACAAGAATGTTTTCTTTAAATCTGAAAAGAAGTGAAAGTTATGAGCAAATGATTAAAATGTAACATACTGACAATAACATATGACTGGCTAAATGAAAATGCTGCATTTTTTTTCTTTAATATTTCTGACATTTCTTTTATAAAAAAAATTGTCATTTTGATTGAAACGATTCGCAAATACCGAAAGAATTTTTATGGTTTTCCATTTAAGCATGCAAAATTGGCATCAGAAGCAATGTGCATTGCAGCTGTAATCCCAAGATGCATAATGCATAATAATAGGGTTGATGTGGGACATGTCAATAAGCAGAATAAACTTTAACCTTTCTCCTAAAATGCATCATGCATACCAAAAAAGTTGATTTGGTACATGTCAGTAAGAGGAAATGGGCTTGAAACATTGTATTTCACAGAGTCGCTTATGTGTAAAATATAGGTCAGAGGTAGCATTCAAAAGATGCATTGCAGCTCTCATCTCAAAGTTCATTATGCAATCAATATGGTGGATGTGGGACAAGTAAGCGGGAATGTACTTTTACCATTATACCTCACCTTGTCGCTCATGCATAAAATGAAGTCAAGAGACACCATCCGAGGGATGTATTACAGCTATGATCCAAAGATGTATTATGAATACTAATAAGGTTGATGTGAGACACATTAATAAGCAGAATAAACTTCGACCTTTCTTCTTAACTCTTGATTAGTTGTAAGCCACACAGCATTAGAATCATGCACTGCATGTGTTATCTCAATATGCATCATGGGTACATACCCTAGTCGCTTATACCGAAAATGAAGTAAAAGACAGCATCCGATGCATGCAATGTAGATATTCCAAAATGTAGCATGCATACAAATATGGTTGATTCGGGACATACCACTAAGCAGGAATAATTTTACCATCCTACCTAACCGAACAAGGGCGCAAGCCTCGACACCGACGCTAGGGGTATCCCATTACTTCATGAGGTGAGCATAAAATGCATCTCAACACAAATTTTCATGAAGGTACGACATGTAGTATCAGAAAATAAAGGGCTACGTCGAGCGCAGCATGATACGACAGCAGCATGTCGACCACTGAAATTTGAATAAGTGTTATTAAATGTGAATAAGGACACAGTTAAGAGTTTGACACAATAACAAGATGGACAAAATTAGAGCTGGACACAAACTAAGGAACATTCAAATTAGCTATTTTGATCCCTGAAAACTCTGAAACTGTAAGATTTAAGCAAAACTGTTGACATACTACTGACGGCATATATCAAGATGAATCCAAAGAAAAAAATCCCCATTACAATCCGATTAAAAATAATGACTTAATTTATCTTATAAAATTGCAAGTTCCGCTCCTTTGACCTCTAAAGTTTGGAAACAGTAAGAGATATGCCAAATCTGTTGACGTATTACCATAAGCTTACAACAAGAGGAATCTAAAGAAAAAAATCCCATCAAAATCGGATCAAAAATAAAAATTTTAGGTAATCTGCATGTTTGCAATTTTGGCCCCATTTGGCCCCTCATAGCTCGGAAAGGAAACAAGTTACTAAAAATCTGATGGTACAGCACTATATATTAATTTTTCATTTAGAATCCTTTGCAAAAAACTGCATCAAAATCGGACTAATAATAAAAAATTAAAATTTTTGAAATTCGCCCCTTTTGGGCCCTATTTATCTCATGAACGGTACATGCCACGTCAAATCCGTGGACATACTTCAGATAGGAAATTTCCTCAGGAACACACTGAAAGAAACCCCATCAAAACCTGATAAATAATAAATATTCTATAGCCAAATATGTGAAAACACCCAATTTTGATCTTTTTGCCCCTTTTTTAAAAACCGGAGGGGCCAAAATAACAAAAACTATACCCAGGCCCCCTTTTGTGCCAAGGAACACTGTGTCAAAATTTCATAAGGATTGATCAACTTAAACTTAAGTTATTGACCAAAAACAAAAGTGCCTACAGACGACAACGACGCCATACGACGACAACGACGACAACGACGCCATTCGACGACAACGACGACAACGACGCAATACGACGACAACGACGACGACGACGACAGCGCCATACCATTATACGACCACAAATTTTTTGCAGTCGTATAAAAAAAACCACGAAGTGAATCAAAGTCATTAAACCATAAAATGATGGTCATGTGATCTCATTTCCCCATTATATGTCATACCCAGATGAATCTGCATACAAATAATTATTGTTGCAGGTACTTGACTTTCAGACATTTGGTGGTAGATGCGCACACGGACATGGATATCAAGGGTAATTCTTTACTTCGTTGACTTCGTGAGGAAAACTTATGATGTGACAAATGTCTTAGTTTTGAGTTAAAATTGCAGATCAAAACACAAAAGCGCTGAAGTATTATGTACAGCCAATGGAATGAATGGCACTAGAATGGTTGGCATCTCATAACAAAATATAAACTGTTAACAGAAAGTAAGAAAGTCTTCTATTTCTTAAATGACTTTTGCTAACATCGTCTGGTTCATAAGCAATAGCAAAAACAGTTTCAAGAGAAATAAAAAAACATGCACATTTAACTATCAAACGTTTGACTTTAGTTGTAATGATCTAGATCAGTCTAGTGTGGCTTTGTTGATTGGTGACTATACATTATCATGCACTGATGCTATGGGGTTGGTTAATACAAAAATGTCTCTTGTTGCATTGACATATAAGGAAGTTCAGACTTGCTACATTATAATTTGTATGAACATCTTTCTTTTTATGGAAGTTTTGTTTAGACATCAAGGTAGAAAGCGGACTTAATATAACTTTAATTTTTAGCCAAAAAGTTAGAAAAAAATGCATTCCCCAAAATCTCTGCTGTCGGACTTTTAAAGTCCTGAAACTCATGACTCATGCCTCTAATTTTACTCTTCGAAACGGTTTCCCAATTGATTGCTGCACGATTTTTCACATATACACCCCAACTCTATCTTTTTTTTTTATCTTTTATTTCTTTTTAGAAGTCAGGATTTTACAACTCCCCTACATCACCACCTGACTAGGGTGTTTGGGGATGTACAGATTAAAACAAAAGCAATAACAAATCTTGACCACCTTTTTTTCTTTAATTTACTGTTAAAATTAACATACAAATTTTCAATATTAATTGATATATTTACACATCCATTCCCTCTCTCACACACACTTTCAATAAGTTTACAATTGAAAACTTTTTAATTTTTTTTTTATATTAGGTTGCATCAAGAATATTAGAATAAAAAGTAATGTTAATTTATGGGATAAAAATATTTTGTAAAGGGGACCAAAAATCTTCAAAAGATAGAATCATGTTATTTTTCTTTGCAACATAGAAATCATATGATTGATAACTTTTAATTTTTAACTTTAATCCTGTCAAATTTGGAATAGTTTCTTTCAGTTTACATTTATAAATGCCCAGTCAAATACATCTAATCTTTTTTTTTTGTTAGAAAATAAGCCCCTAACATTCATAGATAAGACAGTAACATTACTATTCATAAATACGCCTAAAGTAGTAACTCAAATTAATACTAATAAATTCATTTCTAAAGTTCAAATTGTAAACACTTTCATACAACACACACATACAATGAAGATGACGCTTGTAATATGGTATAATTTGCATTGAATATATTTTTCACAGTTTGGCAAAAACATACTAAATAGAAACTTATATAAGCTAGACATTGATATCAAATTTATGAACAAGAGCAACTAGAAATATATTTGATTGCTTCTAATTGGAACTACCTGGTACATAATAAATATATTTGAAAAAATAGAAAAAATATATACATAAATATACATACAGATATGTTGGAGGTTTTTCTGTACCTAAAATTGACTAATTAATAATCTTATTATAGAGCAAGATCTTGAATCTCAAAAAGGAATAATACCAAACACACCACATTTAAGTATTTCTGATTTTTCTACCCATGCTATAAGTGAAATGATATAAATTGATAATTATTAATGTTATTTATTTACCTAATTATATAATAAACATTGAACAATGAGGGGTTTTAGAAATCGAGTCACCTAGGATTATTTTTTTTTTAAATTACATTTATTAAATGCAAGTCTTAATCGGGATGCAAATATTCAGACTGACAGCACAAAATTCCTT
>MJUU01023179.1:0-70409 GCA_002080025.1 Modiolus philippinarum
AACAACCCCTTCTTTGAACCCTCATAAAAACCAAGCATCATATTTTTTCTTGAAGTGCAAAATTTTCAGTTATATCTACTTGTGAAAAAATTTCATTGATAAATAAAACCAAAGGATACACAATTTTACAATTATACAAAAGGTGAACTTGTGTTTCAAAATGTTGTTTACAATAATGACATTTACCTTCACAATTTGACAATCTAATTCTATATAACTTATATTCTGTATAAATAATATTATGTATTGACCTCCAATGAAATTCAGCTATTTTATTTTCAATATTATATTTCTGTATATTTCCCCAAACTGAATCCCAATTTATATTATCATCGTAATCATTTCCCATTTCGTTTGCGACTTAGGAGTAACATTTTTATTCAATATTTTTTGTATTACTTTAGTTTAAGATTTTTTACAGAAATAGGTGATCCTGAGTCAGAGATGGGGTAATTGTAATTGTAATCGTTAATCAGCTGTAATCGATTACATTTTTTAAAGTAATCAGTGTAATCATTAATCAGCCAAATATCTGATTACATGTAATTTAATTAAATCAATTACTTTCAAAAATAGCCTGTAATCCTGATTACTTTATGATTACATTCTGATTACAATTGAAATATTAAAATCTCAAATCATGGCTCTTTTCATACAAAAATAATTCTCAAAAATATCTAACAATTGTAACATAACTGAAAAAATTGTGCAAATGGAAGTATTTTTCTTTTTATATATATGAACAAAAAATATTCTTCAGGGGAAAATATATGTAAGATCAGCAAATTTTACTAGATATATTTTCACAGATTTGATCACAAATACATAAAGGAAAATTCAATGGCATTTTACTTTTGTGACAGATTGAATCATGAATGCCAAAAGGTGGGAAAATTCTTAATTTGTCAAAAGGATGTGTCTTCAGATTGAGTTCAGAATATAACTTCATCTTTGACAAGAGATTTTGCAAATATTGCATAGTTGTTCCATTCATTCTCTTTTCTAATTTGTTTTGGTCAATTTATCTTTGGAACCCCCTTCAATGGATCCACCACTACATGATCAAATTATAATTTTATCACATGAAAATAATCATATCACAAATAGATAAAGTTGTTCAGAACTTATTCCTGATTAAAGTATAGTTATGGTCATTATTAAGTTTTTGTTTATTTTTTAATCAAAATTTCAATCTATTGTTTTATCAGTGTTAATGTCACCTTTGAGTTGACAGGTAGAAAGCAATTAGTTTGTTTTGTCCCTTAAGGCATTATTATACATGTACATGTATAACTATTTGATTGTATTGAAAATAATCAAATATACATTTACAGAAACCATACCAAGAATTGAAAATAAGGGGGTACGGAGTAATTGTGCATAAATGCATACCTGTTAACCCTCCCACATTGCGAGGGAGACTCCCAATAACTCATCAAGTCTCCCACTTAAGGTTGTCCCTCGTGGTAGACAAAAATCTCATACAAAGAGAAAAACTCTCCCTAAATCTCCAACATTTGCAGAATAATACAATATTTTAAGAAATAATTGTTATTTTTATACAAAAATGTTTATTTAAACGCTTCATTTATACTGGAAACAATTATTATTTACACAATATGACAATAGAAGCCACCAAAAGCAGTTAATTATGTTGTTTTAGGTAATTAGTCTGATAATGGTAAAACCTCCTTACTTATTTTTGTTTTAATGTTATTCTTTTATCACTTGATAAAGGTTGTCACGCAAAATCTCCCATTATTAAAACATTTATGAGAGAGTTCTCCAACATAGTTCTTCTTAAAGGTTAACACCAATGGCATATACCAAACTCATATCAAACACTGGGGAAAATACTGAATCAAGAAGTACATGACTTAAATTCTTTTTTAGTTAGAAAAGAACAAAAAAAAATATTGCAATTTCTTAATCATAGTTATTCAAGCATTCAATGTAATCAGATGTAATCATGATTACTCTTCAATGTAATCATTAATTTAATTTAGTCATGTTTTAAATGCTGTAATCATTAATTTAATTTAATCATACATTTAGGAAAGTAATTGTAATTTAATGTAATTTGATGAAAGTAATCGGACCCATCTCTGTCCTGAGTTAGTAAATAAATGAATTCCAGATAATAAAACTCTATGATTTTCATTTACAGAAGGTACTGTAATTCTCTTTAATACATTAATATAGTTTACTGGTATAGCGGCTTTTATCTTTGAGTATTCAGAAATGCAATTTCTTCTATCAATCAAAGAACTGTATATATCGTTACAAGATTTAAAATTCTTATTTTCAGAATCCCATATATCTCGCAAAGTAGTAATTTTACTTCTTAAAAAGGATACAAAAAATAAAGGATGACCCCTGAATTTTATTTCATCATTACAAAATATATTCATGTCAAGGATTTCCTCAACCGAATTTGGTTTGTATTTTTCTCTTAATTCAGCAAAAGCACATACCATCATTTTGATAAAAGGGTGACATATAATGTAAATCAAAAGAGCTCAAGTTAGAACAATTACAAATAAAATAAAATTGTCCTGTTAGATTATCCAACTTTTTAAGCCAATATTGCCCCAAGGTGGTCCATGCTTCAGTTTCTGAATGCATGATTTTGTAAATAGATTTAACGTATCTACTTTTCGCAAAATTGAATATATTCACCATATCTATCCCCCTTTATCTCTATCTAGGCATCATACATTTCTCTCTAATAAGTTAACTTTTTAATCCCAAATAAATCCCCAAATTAAAGAGTTAATTTCTTTTAAATACACCTCAGTTATGCCTCGAATGTCAATTTCGTAACCAATCATTGATATGATTAAACTTTTAACGACCAGAACCTTCCCTTTAAAGGAGAGGTTTCGTGTTTTCCAGACTTGTAAACACGATTTAATTCTTTGTATTTTACTTTTCCAAATAGCTTCATTGTCAATTTCATACCCATGGTGGATACCCAGTGTTTTGAAATTAGTTTTAATCCATTTGATCTTTTTGAATCTCGATTTTTTGCCCTTTAACCTCCCAATAAAAAGACCTTTCGTTTTGTCATAATTTATTTTTCCCCAGAGGCTAATTCGTAATATGTATAATCTCAAAGGATTTTTCAACAGACGATTCATTTTTTTTTTTGTAACAACTGAGTGTCGTCAGCAAATAAACTTATTTTAGTCTCAATATCACCCGGAAGTTTAATGCCTTCAATATCACGGTCTGATCGAATAGCGCATGTCATTAGCTCCAATTGTATAATGTACAAAAGAGGGGCAATGGGACACCCTTGTCGAGCAGAGCGAGTTATCGGAGCATATCTTGAAACAAATACATTTGTTTTTATGCATGTTTTTGTATCTTTCAACAACATGTGTATCCAACCACAAAATTTAGCGCCAAAATTAAATTTTCTTAAACATGCTTGTACCCAGCCAAATTCAATCCTATCGAAGGCCTTTTGGTTATCTAAAAAGACAATAACGCCCTCCATATTTTCAAAATCAACATAGTGTATAATGTCTTGGAGAAGCCGATTTGCTTCACCAATATTCCGTCCTTTAACAAAACCCTTCTGATCGGAATGAATAATTTTTAGTAAAATATTTTTTAGTCGACCAGACATGATTTTGGCAATGATTTTATAATCACAGTTTAACATTGTCAATGGTCTCCAGTTATTAATATTTTCTCTTTCATCCCCCTTAAACACCAATGAAATCATACCCCTACCCTGAGATTCAGAAAGACTACATTCGGAGAATATTTCATTCAGTAATTCAATAAATTCGTTTTTAATAACATCCCAGTAAAGCTGGGAAATGTACCTTTGGTATTAGTATTTGATTTGTCTTGACAACCATAGGTCCATTGCAATTAAAAGTACACTTATCATTTTTAGCATGGACGAACTTTTGTAATGAATATAGGGTTTTGAAATGGCAGACATTTTGACTCTAAGCTTAGAAAGATTAATAGCTTCTTGCACGAGAGCAGATCAAAGATCGGTATATCTTTCATGAATTTCAGAAATTCCGTCATTTATAGAGTGAAGCGCGGCGAAATGAGAGATTAAGACGAAGATTTTTTTACACGAGTGAAAAATATACCAATCTTGTAAGTTGCAATTTCTTCGGAATCCGTAAAATAGAATTTTCAATGTCCCGAAAGCAAAGTTCCGCCCTTTTTAACATACTTCTGCTGTGACGTCAAGTGGTTTGTGATGTTTAGTAATGGATACTGCCGTTGATTCATAGAAATAAACAGTTCTGATTTGCCATTATCCGAGTTGAGACGAGTGCACGTGAACTCGTCTCAACTCGATCGTTTCACAACGAAAATGAACATTTACGGAAGAGTTACATGTATATCCGTAGTTCAGATCAAAATTCAGCGGCAACATGATTCCCTCACATGGTACGTTATACATTGTATGCTGCATTTTACAACCCTGCGTTTTGTACTGCATGAAACTGAAGCTAATTAATTCAAAGAATTACATAATACGATCTGAGTTTAAATTTCAATTAAGATAGTAAAACTAAATTATTTGTTCCCATATTAATCTAAGCTAGTATCAGTTGTCAACATTCAAGGCGTTATTTTCTTTTAATTATATTTTATGTGAAAATATCGAACTTCTTTGAATAAATACAGATCAACTAATTTGCAATAATACTAGGGAAAAAATTGTATGATTCGGGGAATATTGTTATAAGGCGAATTTGAAATTGCCTGGCTTGCATGAAAAGTATGTACAACTTGGTGGAAAATTCGATATATTTGAAGCAAGAACCGTGGGTAACGCGATGTTGGCACTAGGGATATTATTGATGCAATATGGAGAAAAAGAAATATCTTATAATAATGAGATAATATCTCATAATTTTGAGATAATTAGCCCATAATTTTGCGACAATTAGCTCATAATTATAAGATGACATTTCATAACAAAGAGATGTTATTTCATATTAAACGTGAGATATTATCTCATTATTATGAGATAATAAGTCGTTACTATGAGAAACTATTTAATAATTTTGAGATAACATCTCATAATTATGAGATGTTATCTAACAATTATGAGGTAATATCTCAAAATTATGAGATAATTATCTCATACATGTGACTTATTAAACAAATGAGACGATTTATCACATACACATTCAACGTACATGTAGTTGAATTAACAAATACAATCGAACTAAAAGGAAAATATCTTTCCAGGACTTATAATCTCTTATCACGTCTATCTCAGACATAAATTGGTAAAGAAATGTAAGTTTCTGTAACTTCTAGCAAACTTAAACATCTCATGATAGATTAGTTATCGAAATAATAACCAACATGTGTGTAAATTTGATCTCAGTTGGCGATTGGTCAATCATGGAAATGTCTCGTGTCAGTTTCTAGAAATAGTGCAACCGTTGCTGAAATTAATGCCTGTGTCATTGTCTATCGAAATGGTTTTTGCATTTTTATGACTAAGATAACTCAATTTACTGATAATATTGATAATACTGAATGACATTTTTAACAAAAATATTATACTCAACATCCCTTAAAATCAATGGCCCGATGATATACATAGCAACGATGATAGCAACAAAATGGCGGCATATTTGAGACTGGAGACTACGGAGATCGCTTTACTTCAAATGAATGGTTAGGATTTAGAGAAACAATCTCCAATATTGTTTTACGGTTTATTCCGATAATATCTCGACAATTAAATTTTAAACTTCTTGGTAAATCTCGAACTTTAAAATGTCAACATTTAAGTATCTCGAAGTGAGAAATATACGTAATAAACTGGAAACAATGTTAGAGACTATATATCTAGTCGGATAACAAGGCCAAAATGAAAAGGGTCGTGTTATCTTTCCAGGACTGATAACCGCGTATCTCAGGCCTTCAGCATGATCTTATATTGGCATACAAATGTAAATATTTCCGGCTGATATCAAGACCAAAATGAAGAAGGACACGTAATACCCTTTTCAACTACAAATGTTCCCTTATTGTTTGCATGAAATACCAAAATTTTAATATGACAATAGACCCACTTATGGAAGAGTGTCAAGAAAGATGTTACGTGTATATTGTCACACTGTATTTTGTATAATCCAATGTTTGTCTCCTACAGGCAATCCTGTTGGTCGATTTTGCATTCGAAGTCAAAGCTAGCCCATTTTAATTTCAATAAAGTAAAAAGTTGGCAAAAAAATTAACGTGAAAAACGATGTTTTTATAAATGTCCAGAAACCAGCATCGGTTTGCTAATTTGTATATGATGAGAGTGTCATTGTGCATTATTTGTCTATACTTGGTATTCAATGTCTTCACAACGATCGCGCAAAAATAAATCTTGCGATTAATAGAAGCAAATTACCGGAAGTGGAAAAAATCCTTTATTGAAAGAAAGTTTATTCTTGAAAGGGAAATATAAAATAAATATTTTTATTTCATCCAAACTGATAAACCCATTGCCAAGGTATAAAAGGGATGGTATGTATCATCGTGTTGAGTTTGATGGGTTATATTATTTACAAATGACTATCAAGTTACACATCACTGTATGTTACAATTATACGAAATTAATCGTCGGACTTTTTCGTGATTTCGTGATTTTCAAATCAGTACATGTATATGTATTTGGTACGGTAGTCGAGTATTTTCTGTTCCATCAACACCATGAATAATTCATTACCTCATGAATAAAAAAGTGGTCGTGATTTTGCCATATGAATCACTTGGCCTTTAGTGTCAAAACAATACGGAATTTCTGAGTTGTGTTCAAACAGGAATATATTTCTGATACTATACAAAAAAATCAATACATCAATACACTGAGAGTTAATCGTTTTTCGTCAATTAAAATTTACTTAGACAATTGTCATGTAGGAGCATTTTGAAATATACGCTTCCATTTCATAAATATTTTTTAAATATTTTTATATTTATGTTTTACATGGTATATATTTATTTCAATAAGTCAAGAGTGTAACTGGTATTTGAGGTGATCGTTTCTACCTTCAATTACACGAGAGTTCCTATCTCGAAAGTCCAGTATTTATTGTGTATTATTTATTTCAATCTTACATACTTTTTTTAAAGTGGACGAGAATTTATTTAGATTCTAAAGACCTATTATATATGTTCCAAGCTCTGATTGGTTAAATTTGAAGTAAGACATCCATACCAGATTGGCCACGATGATAATTTATAGGTAAACCAGTGATTTTTTTAATAGTTCATTATAAATATCTCATCACAATGGCCAAAAACACTAAGTTATATGCAAAATTTTTGCATTTTTTTGCTCATTTTTATATCTAACTTGATCGGCAAAATTTAATAAATAGCGAAACTGAGTTACCTTTGGTTGAACATTCCATATACATATACAATATATGGAGAATGAAAAGATATGGAGTAAACGTACATGAGACAAAGTCTCTACAAAAACATGGTAAAACAAGCAAAGGAACAACGCTTTTATTGTTGTTCTTCATCTTTTCGGAAAATATAAAATTTATTTGACGAGCTTGAGAAACAGGTAGAAATGCGAGGTTTACCGAGCATTTGTCGCCTGTTTCGTAGCGAGTACAGATAAATTTCATATTTCCCGACAATGTTCGTATATTGTTTCTATCCTGCAATCATTAAAAACCTATTTAAAAATGAGTTTTCATAGTGAAGCGGCAGGAAGAATATAAGAATCTAACACCAGGGCGAGGGTAAGACAGAAAAATCGCAGACACCCAAGGGTAAGATTTCAAGTACTCGGACGAAGCTTGCCGAGTCCGAGGCGCTAGAAATCTTACCCGAGGGTGTCTGAGATTTATTGTCTGACCCTCTCACTGGTGTTTGATTATTTTTCTGCCCCTCAACATCCAAGGGTAAGATTTCAAGTACTCGGACGAAGCTTGCTGAGTCCGAGGCGCTAGAAATCTTACCCGAGGGTGTCTGAGATTTATTGTCTGACCCTCTCACTGGTGTTTGATTATTTTNAAAAAAATATCAAACAAATCGCCGTCGAAACGCCATTGTTGACATCAGTGAATTACTTCCCTTTTCACGACGTCATAAAGCATGGAGCACGCGTCCGAGTCCAGGGTTATTTCGGTGCACACGATTTGGGCATTTATGACATGATTTAATTCAAATTTTGTCGTTCTAAAATTTAATATTTTTAATTACATTCTTTTTGATTCATGTGGAGCAAACTGTGTTTATTGTTGTGATATAAAAAACTGGCGGCAATATACGCGTGTAGCTTGTCTTACACCCCCTGTTTAAGACACTTGCACCGCAAAACAATATATTTCCTTGTCCGAGGTGGGAGAAAATAAACAACTTCGGTGATTTTGGATAAATCAATGACGTCATAGGTGAAATTTACACTGTGACGTCAAAGTAGTGAGCTTTTCAAACCTGTAGCCCTATCTTTTCTTCGTTCAAAATCGTTGGCCAGTTACCAGCCCGCCCTACGAATACGAAAATAAATATTCGTAGGGTCATATTCGTCTATAAAAACGGCCATTGCAGGATAAAATCTAACAAATCGTGTCTCGTTGACGTAGGAGATAATTTCGAGGTTCCTCAGTCGTATGGACATTTGAAGCGGGAAACCTTACTAAGCATTTTATAAGATATTTAGTGTCAAAAAGGATGGAAATTGTTGATTTACCAGCTTCATTGTCAAAAGTTACAAACAAATTACAAAATCACTTTACTGGGTAAGACAGCAAATCCTTGAAGGCCAAAGAAAATCCTGCAACACACCTTATTTATGTACGTTTCAAATCGACGTTCCCAATATAGCCATTTATGTTTTTGACCATAGTATGCAACAACGCAAACGCATAAATGACCACACTCCTTTATAATCACATTCTAAGTCACGTAGATGTTTGAATGATGAATGGGGAATACTTCTTATAGTCTAATTATTTCTTAGACATATCAAATTGGTGTTACGTAATAATCAATAATTTGCTTCCGATTCGAAAAGGGGATAATTCGCGTATAATGGGTTTACAATCATGTCCGTTATTCTTCTGCATAAACCGTCATCGATTTATATACTATTTTATCCTCTTGTATTTCACCTTACTGTGCAATAAACTGTTATTTGTCTGATTGAAGCATCGTTAAACGTCGAATTGTTATTGATAACGTCTGTATAATCCTCCCTACCGTATATAAAAGAATCCAAAGATCATCACACGTGTGCCGTGATCCATTTATGTCTTGCTGAATCGATTATATGCTGCTAAATAAAGACATAAGCTATTTTTATAGATTCAATGGTTTGCCGCGTTTTAACTTAAATTGACGTTTATGAATAAAAACATAACGAATATTTGAACAAAAGCAAAAAAGCCGATGTGTCGAATCATGAGAGATAAATCCTGCCAATCAAAAACTAATTCAACAAGTTAATAGTAGGGTTACCCTGGAAATTGTCCTACAGCATAGTACAATGGTAGGAACCTAAACTCAAACTTGCAGCAGAGTTTGTACGGTGATCTTGTGACAATTCATTCAAGTAATAAAATAAAAATTTGCTTTAAGAAGAGTTGAAATATAACAAATTACAGAAATGGTCACTCTGGCATTATAGATTACATAGTCTGTAAGTGACCTAATATGGTACATTGTATATACACGGTCAGTAAATTTCATATTGGGCGAGAGCGTAACTCGAGCTCAATATTCAATCAACTGACCGTGAATATACCATATTAGGTCACCTACAGACTATGTACTGTTTATATCCTGTTGAGAGTCCAGTACATGGTCATAAAACCTGTTTAAAAACGAACAGTGACGCCGCGTAATGGCTGTCTCTGACGGTATATTAATCAGTCAACCGATATGGAATATACACCCCAAACAGAATAATAAAGAACGTAAAGAGCAAGAAAATTTTCTGCAACATTTCGCACAAAAAGTGCCAAAAGTCGTTCCTACATTGTCCCTACATACATGTATACAATGTAAACAAGAAGTCAACAACTCCGTCAAAGCTAATATTACACTTCATTTAAATCTTTATTCATGCATCTTAGTTTAAATAAATCGGGTCGGGGCATCAACACGCAATATGGGAATACTGTTTTAATAAAACATTTATTGTCTGTATATCAATACTGAAAGAACAAAAGAGTCTCATTCCTGCTTTTTATTACATTAATGATATATACGTATCAGATTTTGCTTCTAAATTGAAGACTCATAGTGGGAGGAATTGATATAAACCGTCTTGCTAATGGTCGTAAAAGAAATAATAAATGTATGAACCGATATCAATCAATGTCTCTGAACAGAGTGTAAAAAATTAGCATGCATTTTCATTTTGTTCATAGAAAAATAATCATAGACATCGTTTAAAAACTAAGATACAAAGAAGAATAATTGAAGAGCTATCACCCATCTTATATACTGAGTAAATGCATGTTTGAATTATAGCTATGGTGAAAAGTCATGTGGCTTTTATTCACCCAACTGTGGAATACATCGGAAGAGGATTACCGAAGCAAAAGGATATAAAGAAAATTCTTCGGTTAAAAATCTAAAAGATACGTCAATTCATATGTTATAACAATAACGGTAAGATTGCAAAGACGAAACAAATAAAAAATGTACAGAACACCAGAAAACAAAAACACTAGCAGGTTTCTGAACCCTACAAAACAGGGGGTATCAATGGGTGCTTTGGATACTGGTTTTGAAGCCTTTTAAATGTGCATTGATTTTTTGTACATTTTTAGATACGCTTTGAATCTTTCAACAAAAACCCAAATTTTTATGTCGAACAATAAAATTGGAAGTAAATCCTGTTAATCATCAAATACTAACGCATTAAGTTAGAATTGTAAAGTACACTGAATGTTGTATTCGAGCAGAGGATAATGGTAGGCACCTAAACTAAAATTCGTAGTAAAGTTTGCAAGTTGATCGCGTGGCTTGTTCATTTAAGTAGAAAGATTGCTCAACCTTACCATGTATCACAACTCACATTTGGCTAATATGCTTGTAAATTTTAAAAGTTTTCATTCAGGATATTGATTTAAATACAGTACAAGTGTAACAATAGAACTGTCCGGTAACACCCGTTATACGGATAGTTTTTCTGCACGAGTAATCAGGTCAAGGTCCGAGACGTCAGGCCGAGTACTTGACCTAATTACGAGTGCAAAAAAAAAAAATATCCGTGTCATGGATGTTACAGGATTGTTCAATTGTTACACTTGTACTGTATCTGGCTTTAGGATTGTTCTATAATTTCACTTGTACTGTATCTGGCTTGTACGACAGTCAGAATCATTTATATTAATTTGTTTTCAAATTCAATTAAAATGTCAGTACCCTCAACAAGTATAAGTATTTCAAAGTCGCCGGTTGGACAAACCTGTTTTTCATTACTCAAGTGAGTTCGAGCCCAACTTGCGGCAAGGATTTTTGCAATTTTATTTTTCACTGAATACAGAGAAGAAAGAAAACTGTTTAGTAAGCAATAAATATTAAGTGTTCCAATAGCTCAATAAGGTATCGCGGTAGAAATCATTTTATGACATGACTTCCTTGCATCGAAAAGGTATACTCCTGTCCATTGCCGAGAAAAGCGCCCGACAAGCTATTAAGACGAAACCCCTGCTACCAGTCGAATGGGGTAGTTCAAGTGTGAATCTTAATGCGTTAGCTTTGTATTTGAAAGTAGAAATACAAAATCCAAGGAACTCATCCAGGTCGTAGTGGGAGGGTAAAAGGGAATAGCTTTGCAATTCAAATAATTATTTGATTAAAAAAAAATAATGGCAGGTATATGGATATTGGAAATTTAACGATGATGATTGGCTTGGCCTTTATAATCGAATTTAACCCTGAGCGTTAGGGAGGGGTGGAATTTTCGAATATAAAGGTCAAGCCCATGGTAAAATGACAATAAGAATTTACCTCCCATGAATTATTTTCGATTCTAATATGACAGAAAACGGAATTTTCCATTCTGAAGCGACCTAAGAGAAGGCAGATTTCCCGTTTCTATTGCTGTCTGTGTCTATGACGTCACTATACACAATCTGACGTTTTAAAACAGATGAAAGTTCAAAGTCCAAATCGAAAGAAAAATAATACACATTTACATGTCTGAATGGCATGATTAAGTCAAAAAATATGCTTAACATTGATTTCCGTAAACAAAATCAAAAACATGGTTGTTTCGCGCCCCTTTCACTCTTATACCAATACCATTTGCGCATGTGCAAGGTATGTGGTTATCGAGTATTATACTGGTTGACGATTAACACGAGCCATGTTAGAATTGCATAATATAACTTGCCGATTTTCACGGGGTACCTACATGGTGTATTAGGCGCAAAAGTACACAAGGCAGTACGTTTACCTGCAAACGCGATAATCGATTTTAGTTCATTTCTTAATTAATGAGAAAACATAGAAATTGGAGTCCCCGAAAATAAATACATGGTGTTTATAATTTGAGTTTCCTCACTGTTTTGAAGACTATACGGTGACCCCTAGATGCTTTGTTTTTGGTCGTTTTAACATGGAGATGGGATGTTGTCTCCTTGACATTTACCCCATTTACGTTCTTTTCCATACGTATTCATTTTTACCAACTGGAAGGTTTTTATATACCTTGTCTTGAACTTTTGTGAAGGCCAAACTGACACTTAAGTTTATATTATTGATTGTATTAATGATAGTTTACAGACCAAATTAAGGGTTCTTGCAGAAATTGGATACTTAGTGTAATACGCTAGTTTTTTGTTTCTGTCAGGAAAATTATATGGTATAAGTCATTTACTTCAAAAGTGAATTGTCGTCGATTCTTTCCATTATAAGGCCTATATTTTCATCAAAGATTTGAATTTCAAATACAAAAAACGAATTAAACATAGCGATCCCTGTATAGAGCCATCTTTGGACAAGTATATTAGTCAGATCCTCATAAGATATGAAGTCTTATTGTGTCTAGAGTGAAAAGATGCCTAACATGCTTTTTATTATGTCGTATGTAAGAGTGAAAACAAAACCGTGGAGAGAACCCGAAGATCCAGCTTCCAAGCTTAAAATTGAGGTATGCACTTTGGTGAGTACTCTTCTGACTTTTTCATACATTTGTCATTTCTTATAAGATCCGTTATCATCAACATGTGTAAATATGTGTTTATTTTACTCTCTGGAATGTTACTAGACAGTGTGACTGTCTTCTGTGCAAGCCAATGACCTCTCAATTACGAGTCAGACTTTTTTCTGTATGAACAAAAAAAATATTTATGCAGCTCAGTCGATTAAGAGTTGTATCGGAATATTAACATCTCTGCATCTTCAAAACAAAAGTGCATAGCTCTTCTGTCGTCGAATTATCACCTGCGTCACACCGAAAGGAGAGATTTTCGTCATAATATCATATTGTATATGACGTCAGTGTGAATTACGTCACAATATAAACGTCACAATAAAATGGGCGTTGTAAATACAATATTGGGAAACGATAATTTAAGAGATGGTAAACTGGAATAGGACGCGCATCCACCGCTGTTTCGGAGTTTCGGATCAAACATACATGCTTATTCTTCTTATAACCACGACAGTTTATCATGCCGTCACATACATTATGCATTTACCCACTCAAAGGCATATGAGCGCACGTGCGAAATTCAGGACCGCAGTAATCATAAAAGGAACTATTAAAGGTTGGATATCTTTCACTAATGAAACAAATTCTTCGTCTTTTCCTTTCGTTGTCACAATCGTGAAAGATTTCCCTGTCATCAATGAGATCTTATGCAAGAACCTATAATACAACGATGAGAATCATATGACTTGACAGATTTTACCATTGACACTGTTTAAGATTTTATTTCATGCTCTCGGCTTATAAAGTAACTATAAAAGCTGGAAATGATAACATACTACAGGATTGGCTAATGAATGGCACTACAGTGGTACTGTAAACGTGGAAAATTTCGCATTAGATGGGTAACTTTCATTGCATTCCTGGTCAAGAAAAATCTGCGAAGATTTTTCAAAAGAAGTATTTGGTTGAATTGTTATATGTAATAACAAAGGCAGAGTCGAAGTTTAAAAGCGTTGACCGCGAAAATGACGCGTTCTCGAAATGTTTGCACCTTAAAATCGCGAATAATAACAAAGATTTCCTCGTTTTCATTATAACTATTTTATGTATAATTTCAGATTTCAAATAACTAAATACCGAAGTTACTGTGAATCTTTTTTCTGCATATGCGCTTTTCGACAACTTATGTCTTTTCAGTGCAGATAAAATCTAAACATTTGGAAGACCATAAACTCAAAGATGTTTAAAAACTGATATAGAAAAAATAACCAATGTGATCTAAATGTGAAGCCAAAAATCAGCTAAGGACAGAGCTTTGCATGAGGGACATACTCCTTAGTTTTCAACAAAATTTACAAAAATTTAGATATTGTAAGGTTAAAATAAATCGGCTTTCGGGTCACCTTCAAAGTTCGTTATAAATTACAAAATAAGCTGCAAGAATATTTAATGGCCAAGACTTTTAGAGAATCTATAATAAATTGTTTTATACGTGTCATTGTTTGGAATTTTTAGATATCCTTTGACTTCCCAGTAGGCAATGAACAGAAAAACGATTGTTATATAGAGCACAACATTTGTCTTTCGTTCTGACATCAAAAACGCAACTTGTCACAGCGAATCCAAAAGAACAAGCCTTGCAACTAAAGTACCGATATCCACGAAACAGTCGAAACAGCACTATATTTGGGGTCTGAAGACTGACACTACTGCTTTCTATTATCTTGTCTATTGTGGCAGTACGGGACAGCGACACTATCTATTTGTCACAATGAATAGAAATATGCATGTATTGATTATAATAATTTCATGCTAGAAGTGACCGTTTTGGGTTTTCTATTTTACACAATTTGAAATTTGAACGAGTTGTGTATTTTCGCCCATGTTAAAAACAAACGCTCTGATATGCAAGTTAACGCAATTACTACATTGTACCTCGGCCACCAACTTACTTTTAAAAAACAAGAATAAACTTTTTGGAGGCTAGAATCAATTTTGAGGATGAAGTTTTAAGTCATGCTTCTATACAAGCCAGTTGGAATATGTTCCTCAATTACAAAAAAAAATGTGACGAAATTTTTGAATCAGAGCGATGGTTTTCGATTGTCAGGGGAAAGGAAAAAATGGGTAACTGAAGGAAATTTTGCCATATATTCTACTCCAGTGAGTCTGCTTTAAAGCAACAATAGAAGGGATTATCTTTTCTGCTCGAAACGCGGCGTTTCTCAAAAAGTTCTTCGGCCAGACTATTCGTATTATGACCCGAAAACCCTCCATTGACAAGGTATTGCTCCATCAAAAACATGGGGACGTGGTCGGTAAGCTCTGTAGTCTGAAAGTCAATTCAGGTGCTAGGATTTCAGGTTGAGGAAGAAAACAGGATTCAGCGTTTTAATATCAATTGGATTTACTGTCATCTTTCTTAAATTTCATCTTGTCAAACGTCAGAATTTTAAACTTATCGAGCGAGTGGAAAAGTAATTCAGAGCTTGCAGTTTCGTGATTTCTTAAATGGCTAATAGGGCTGCAAAGAGTTGCATCGATAGACCATTTGTTACAACAATTTTGCTGACTACTCAATAGTATGTTTGAAAGCTGCATCAGTCAATCTCAACAATTTATCGCTTTTGAGTACATGTTGGAATAGAAAGACGTTTAGAAATCAAATTGGAAAAATGATTTATTGCAAATATTAATTTCAGAAATATATAAAATGGCTCTTGTTTTGTCAGACACATATAAATAGTAATAGATTAAAAAAATAACTTCTGTGCGTCAAAAATCAATCCTTTATGCAGCTATGTTATTCACAAATCAGGGTGATAAAGTAATAAAATATTTATAGATATTTTAATATCGTTGACATTTGAGTAATCTGTTGATATCGTTTCCGCAAAAGTATATCTTAACATTCCACACGTTGCACAACATGAATTTCTTCAGCATATAAATTAATATTGAAAACAATTGTGTTTATGTTTCACTAATTGAATTGATAAATGTAATGTTTTCAAATCTTCAGTTTAGCGCAATCGTAAATACAATCGACTTTAAGTTAGCATAGGGAAATAAAACACTTTGAAGACACAGATATTACGTAATCAAGTGACAGACGACAAAGCGCACGTGAATTGTTCCATTTAAGGACTACTTTTGATACCGGAAGAGCTACATTATCTGAGATTATTATTTATATTTGATTATTTTCTACCTTTGTCTCAAATGGCATATATACATGTTAACAGAAATGCTTGGAAGGAGCCTGACGATCCCGCAACAAATTTGAAAATAGAGGTAATTTCAATTTTGTCATATCTTTTCTTGTATATGTTGTGATTGAAGACAGATCATATGAAAAAAAAATCGCAAAACTATACATGTTTATAAGTGGCTGCTGATCGTCTAGTTTGTTGTTGGAACTTGGTCTAGTGACATTTGTCAGTATTTGTAAAGAATCGTTTGCTTATAATTATATGTATAATGCCTATTGAAAGATGTAGACAATCTATATGCTGTAATTCAATCACTGAATAAGGTTAAAATGAAAAAAAAAACAATTTATTATCATAATTGATTAAACGTTTTAAATTTATGTCACAGGTAGCATGTATGTACTTTGTGTTTTGGGCAGGGGTGGAAGAAGGCATAGAATGCTGGTCTCGAACAAGTTCGTTCTTCCCGCGAAATTATTGATTAATCTGTCAATAAAAAAGTACGTGTGCATCCCCATTTGTACATCATACGTGTTAAAAAAATGTCCAGGTATTTACCAAAATTCGGCGGTCTCTCTTCACAAAGGCTTCCTTTGACAGTTTTTGACGTCATTATAATGTTAAAACAGTAAAAATAAAAAGAGGCGAAACCCCGTTGATTCGATCAATCAATTGATCATGGTGAAGTGATCTGTGTTTAACTTGTGGTTGAAAAATTTACCAATAAAAATATAATGGTAAATTCAGCTCTTGGACGGATATCAAATACCAAACAGAAAAAAAAATCTTAACACAAAATTTAAACACTTAAGTCGGGGCAAAAGTTTTCGAACAGCTCTGGAATACCGAATTAACAAATATCTAGTAAATAATTATACCTGTGCTCAAATAATTGGAGATAGGTTTGAAATCAATTAAAAGACAAACTAATTAAAGATAGGTGCAATTCAATTGAAGTGATGTTTAAAAAAGCCTATCTTCAAAGGACTTGTATCTATCTTTTAATATGTAATGATATGTACAATTCAGTTATACCTATCTGTAATTTAGTTAAACATATTTTCAATTCAATTAAAAATACCTGTTGGCACAATTAATTTGAACCTATTTTCAAATAAACTAAGAACAGGTAACTGGTTGTATGTAAACCTATCATCAATTAGATTGGAGATAGGTTTAATTTGAAGATGGGTTCTTTTTAATAAAATTGAGTATGCTTTAATTGCATCACCCATTTAAAGAATTAAAGCTATCTTCAAAAATTTAAAGATAGGTATAATCATTTTAATAAATGTTCATTTGGCGTTCATTTAACGCAAAATAACATATATTCAAATAAATATGCATATCTTTAAATATTGAAATTCAGTTGTACATTTTCTTATTTATTAGATTTTTTTGAAGATAGCTGTAATTCCGCTATTTTGATCCTATCCTTAATTTAGTTGAAGATTCAAGATAGGTACAACTGAAATAAAATTAATATTTTCAATTCATTTGACGATATTAATTGCAACTGAATTAAACCATGTCTTCAAATATATTTGAAACTAGGATATAATTATTTTAATAAACGTCAATTTTGCGTTTCATAAACAGCCTACAAAATGAGAGTTGTACAAGAAGAGTTATGAAAGGACAAACGTCTTCCACTGGGTCGATGCCACTGCTGGTGGACTGTTAGTCCCCGAGGGTATTCACCAGCCCAGTAGTCAGTACCTCGGTTCTGACCCGAAAGCCGATTCTACTTGGAACCTTACAATATCTAAATTTTTGTAAAGTTTGTTGAAAACTAAGGAGTATGTACCTCATGCAAAGCTCTGTCCTTAGCTGATTTTGGCTTCACATTTAGATCATATTGGCTATTTGTTCTCTATCAGTTTTTAAACATCTTTGAGTTTATGGTCTTCCAAACGTTTAGATTTTATCTGCACTGAAGAGACATAAGTTGTCGAAATGCGCATATGCAGAATTTAAATTCACAGTAACTTTGGTATTTAGTCATTTGATAAACAGATAATCCACCAATTAAAAGCTTTTTGTGTACGAAATCATCACAATCATATTAGACTAAATGCATGCTTGTTAAGATGCCGTTAGTAATATGAAAGGCATTGAATGGTCCTAAACTGAAACCTGAAGAATTTGTTATTTTTTTGAGAAAGGGGAGATAACTCAATTAAGGTAAGTTGGGACCCCAAAATTAAAAAAAAAATATTTTTTGAAAAAAAAATGATAATAGATGTATTTTGTTAAAATGCTTTTAACAAATTCAAAAAAGAATTGGGATCAACTATCTTATTTTTTTTAACAAATTTAGATAATTTGACCCAATCCATGATATTTCAGCATAGAATTATCTCCCTTTGATAAAAACTTTTTTGAATTTTAGGCAAATATGTAATATTATTCGAACAAACGTCATACTAATTGTTCATTTGAATTAAAATAAGTGTATTAAAGATATACAAAATCATTTAGACAAAATTCTCATTGAATTATTGAATTTTTGCTTCGATGCGCAAAAAAGATGCTCAGTTTTAGACCGGGGTTTTAGACATCCTAACTACCTTACTATACTTTTATATTACAACTTTGCTCATGACGAGGAAATCAGCGAATGAAAAATATCCGTTTATATAACAGGTTGAATTACGTGGTATATGTATTTAATATACTTGCTAGGTCATAATCCCTCGGTTTGTCAACAATAGAAACGCTTGTAAATGGGGTTTCGAAGGGTAACTCGTTTTATTTTTTATGAATAATCTTAGTTAGACCTGCTAGAAGCAAAGTACTACAAAGTGACGTCCAGTTTGATACACTTAAATGACTTAGCTTGGAAGATACTTCAGTAGAAATTATTCTTCATGTAAAACTTGTTTTAAAAAATTAATTGATTCTAACAACGAGCTTGATTGCATCTTTTTATGGTCTTCCAAACGTTTACATTTTATCTGCACTGAAGAGACATAAGTTGTCGAAATGCGCATATGCAGAAATTAAATTAACAGTAACCTCGGTATTTAGTTATTTATATAATTATATACCGATTTCATCATTAAAGGGCAGATAATTTTTCACCAAATTACATTTTTCATTATTATTCACACCAGATTATGGTCATCAAACAAAGCAGACAAGTAAGTTAAGACTGTGCAAGATATTTGGTCGTAATTCAAGAGTATTGCTTTCATGGACTATCAAGACCTGTTAAGTTTATGAAGAAAAGTGCGATCAAAAATATTTTAAAATTGTCCAGATCAATCAAAAAATCGATATCTTGTTTGATCTTAACAAACTTAACTCGTGTTGATAATTCTTGAACGTAGTAAACAAGTGGATCATATTTGGTCTTAAGCTATCTTAACACGTTTCGATCGTCCTTGAAATCAATTATCTTAGAAATCAACTTAAAATCTTAGACTGTCTTAACAAAATTGTGTTAAGCCTATAAAGATCGTGACAAGATCAGAATGGCAAAACAAGATCATGACATATCTGCTTGTGGATCGTAGTATCATAATTGACCGTTCCAGCTTACACAGATCAAAATACATTAAGTGTAAATCTAGACTGGATACTATCAATTGTAGTTTCATTAGTTTGTAAAAATAAACGTCTCTGCTTTAAGCAGTAGACCTGGGGCAAGATCAGTTATTATATAGATAGCGGTGATTTATCGAGTTTCTCAGTTAAATAAATGTCATATTGTCACCGGTGAAAATAAAGGAATTCTAGTCACTGGATGACGTCTTAATGAAGCGACGTCACAATGTCTCTTCAATGTCGTCGTCAAGTAAACAACTGGCGTATTGACATGAAAAAAATAATCTGCATCTAGAATCTCGGTTTTTGAGTAGAAAATCTATATAATAAGAAGCATAACTAATCGGCCGTCATGAATATCAATAAAAATGTCACTCGTGTCGATCAACGCAGGGGATTTAACTCGTTGCAGAACAAGTTCTGCAACTCGTTAAATCCTTCTGCGTTGTTCGGCACTCGTGACATTTTTATTGATATTCACGACGGTCAATTAGTTATACTATAAATAACTCCTTTTTATAAAGAAATAACTTGTTGTAATTGGGAAAAAAAACACAAGATTTATCATATTTTTACATAAATAGAAATAAAATATCCATCTTATTAAGAAAATACACTTTATTAATAAAAAACTTCATAATGACTACATTAAAATTTCCAGGTTTGAAAAGGAATGTTAAAAAATATTGAAATAAAAGAAAGTCAGATATTTGGCAAGGGAGGTAATTCTTTCAACTTGTTCAGAATGGAGGAAAATTATGCAAGTTTTACTAACATTGCGAAAAAATGGTACGGTGAATTTTTCTAAAATTTTGACACGAGTCATGTGTGTGGAGGACCTTTCATTTCTCAGTTTTTGATGAAAATTGAAATATAGGATTTTCGTTTAGACGAAATTGAACAAAGCTCTGTTTTCAGCATTGCTTTGACAATGTAATTTCTTTTGTATTGTAAATTAACACTAAATGCATGCTTATGATATTTATTATGTGGTATTTAGGTCTACAAGTTTCTAAGAAGTAATTTAGCAATTTAGGGCTAATTTGTGCCGTTTGTTATTAATATACAGGACAGTAGTATACGCCTTACGGAGATTTCTAAACAGAATTTAAGACCCCAAGACAGGGGTGTTTCTACGAACTGTAGAACTGAAATCTGCAGGTAAAACTTTTAAAATATATCCAACACGATAAGATGATAACTGATACCTTTGTAAATTGATGTTCTGGATACAGTTTATCTTTGGACACATCATTTAAGGCATGACGGGTGATGCTTGGATAGCAGGAGACGCTAGACTGTCAACTCATCTAGTCTAGTTTATGTGTACATGCCGTTGTTAATGTTCATAGTTGTTTATGTCAAATTGATATTGGTATACTACCTTCCCTTTACTTTGCAACATATCATAAAAGTAATGGGGGATAAAAAGTGTCCACTAGTACCTGCTTGTTGTTTGTCCAATATTTCGATTCCTTTTGTCATTTGTTCATATCGCGTAGGATTGTTTGCTCCTGCAGGCCCAGGTAAATCATTAAAGGCACTGAATCTATTGCTTGACAACTGTTTTGTTGTTTATCAACAAGCCATTGCCATACAAATTGATCACCTCTCGTCTGTTTTTTTTTCTGATACGAACGTGATCTTGCGAAGAACTACAAAATAGGCAAATTAAAGAGTGGGGTAATCATATTTAAATTTTAAATGATAAAAGCATGTCTTGATAGTATTCTTACCACTGAAAATCCATAATTTTTAGATTATGTGAACATTATTTTCCTCAAGAACTGAAACCGTATAAAGAAAGTGATTCAAAAAGATTGCATTTCTTCTTGATCTGTAGACCGCCATGTGATATTTGTTTCCCAGATGACAACATATCTTTCTCTTTGCCACTAAATTTGGTTTTTCCTCTACCGGATTTGACTGTACTACCAGAGTTGACATACTGGATTTGACTTTACTACCAGAGTTGACATGTTCAACACGGTGGGTGTCTTATAAAAAGCAGGAGATGCTTACTCTACCGGTGTAGCTGTTCTCACCCAGTGTTTTAACTGGGTCCGTGTTGTTCGTTTTTGTAGATGAGGGTGTCTTCATTTTTCTTTCTCTGCCATGATTATGTTATGTCTTTGTTTCTATGTTTTTCAGATGTTGCCATTGTCATTTGATTGTTCGTTTTTGACAGACTGTTCGGATCTCACTTACTTTACGTACCTAACTGTTGTTAACTGTGATGAACAAAAAAATCTAAAAGGTTGATTTGATTTTATTTCACCATAATTTATTTCTCTTTCTCGACATCGACGTTCCTCTAGCTTCAATCTATATACTTAAGGGCTTATACACTTATAGTGTACGATTCGCATACGTTTTTATACTCTTGAATACTTCAATGAACGACATTTTCATGTTTTAACCTTTGCCATCTATTGTCCAATAAAAGACTAGCAGGCGATATTTGTCCTTTTTTCTTTGTTGAACTAGAATATAGATACTGTTAAACCGAATTCAGCAATATATTCCCTTAAAGTTTAAACAGTCTTTTGAAATTACATTGACTTAAAGACAATGCTGAGATGGTTGTTGACTTTAAAGACTTTTTCTTGCATTGAAATTTATTACAAGTAATTTTCCGATATTTCCAATATTCAAATGTTTAATTAATCTAACTTTGTGCATAAGCCATAATTACGTCTGTACACTTTGTGCATAAGCAATAATAACGTCTATACACATTATTATTATTGAAGATTCTATCAAAGTTACTAAATGATCTAGTACTTCGTGCTCTGTTACACTGACATAAGTTGGCATCATCTGGTTTTGATGATATCTTCTGCAGTAGTCCATTATTAAAGTCTATTTTCAAACTATTTCTTTCAAATCAAAGAGCCAATGAGATTAAGCAATAAAAATTTTAAAATTTAATAAAATTTCTATCCATATAAAGTTATTCTAAAACACTATAAGACGCTATAACACACGGTCAGGATATTGGCTAAAATAACCCATACTTATGTTTTGAGTTTTGATTTTCTTCCGTAGTGCGACAGTGTTTTACCATCAGACTAGGCTCCTTGAGCTAGCTGGCAGTTTAGTGGCGAGCACTCCTTGAACCATCTTTCAAAATTACGTCTTGTCCCTCTTTTTTCCTTCAAGATTGTGGTCATTGAGTTAGTAGTCTATCTGTTTTGGATTTTATTTGTATGTTTATTATACTACAGGGAAACGGGACAGAGAAAGGGAAGGTTTGGGTACCCATAAACTGGTTTAACCCTACCGCTGGCTTTTGCTAGTGCCGGTACCAAGTCCGGCTGTCCCGACTTCCTTTCGTTGTTTACGTTTGTCTTTTGTATTTTTATCGTGTTTTTTTTCTATGCAGTTCCTTGTTACTTTGCAGCATGTGACTAATGTTTTTCGGCCATTGTAGGTGTTTCCTGTTATATTGTTTATTCTATTTTAATTTACATTCGCATATATCTACGACAAAAGGGGTAAATTATATCAACTTTTAGACAAATATGCATTCCCTGGTATGCATTCAAAGATAATCTGAGTACTACAGAAAGCTGCATCTATAGCTTTTGATTTTTTTCTGTTTAGATAGAATTAAACCTTTCGAAGAAGGGAACCATAGGAAAAAGGTAATAGGGAACAAATTCCTGAAGGTCTAAAAGTATAGTCAGTATCACCTCAACACACAACACTGTGTCAGACTTTGGGAAAATTACAAAAGCAATAAAAGATAAAATTACAAAAAACAAGATCTTTTTAAGAAAATTTATGCAAGAGGAAAATAGCAAAAAATTGACGACAATCGTCAATTCAAGATGAATAAAGCTTTAAAAAATCCGGTAACATGTCTAAAGAAAGATATTTATCTTATCAAACTTTCGAATACAGAAAACGAATCACCAAATATGAAATAAGCGATCACACATTATTCCTTGAAAGGAGGAGTTATTTCAAAATTCCAAGCGAAGAAAGACTTTGTAAAAATGTAAAACAAAATAAAGAATACAGGTCATATCTTGCCACGAGAAAATAATAATTTTGATTTTCAAAAATGTAAATGGAAATTTTTCAGCAATATCTGATTTAGATAAAGTTAATAATATCATCAATAAAAACACTCCTAATAAGGTGTACAAACTATGTTCCTTTTTCAAACAGTTTGCTGAACCGGTGACATGGATTCTTGAAATGCTTATTTGATTCGTTGTTTGTACAGTGTTTATTATTATGTACTTCGTTTGTTTGAATTTTAATAACTTTCTAAACTTTGATGTCATTTTTGATGATCGTTGATCGTGCAATCCCAAAATACCGACTTTGCAGAAGTTATTGTTGAATCTAAAGTTTATACCTCTATAATCTAATTGAGTCTAGCTAATTTTCAGTTGTTTCTTTTTTTTTTCTGCACTTGCTTTGCTATATTGATGGACTATGATTCTGGTCTTGCTGATCGTATTACTTGTCTTATCGAGCAAGGTCAGCAAGGCAACTTGTTAAGATCCGAGTACGATTTAACTGTATATAAAGGAGTACAAAAAATGTACCACGTTTTTGATTGAAGACTTCGTAATTTACTCATCATGTCCTAAATTTAAAAATTTTATTCTCATAGTTCAATATGTCAAAACATTGTCAAAAGATTATTTTAAGCAGGTGCAGTTGTACATTTTGGATTAACAAGCGCTTAAAAATTAGGCATGGAAACGAACAAATCTAGATTTTCTATTGCCATAAACATTTGTTCCTTTAAACCACCGGAATATATTTTAAATTGCAAAATTTTGTCAAAAGTCTTCTTTTGATGTATCAAAACTTAATTGTTCGGTACGCAAAAAACAATCCAACGCGTTGTGATTGATAAAAGCAGAGAAATTCGAAAATCTGACACAAAGTCAAAAACTTGACCAGTTACTTTTCGTCTTATATATGAAAATGGTAGAAGATAGGGGTTAAGTTTAAATTACAAAAATGGTCAGCATGATAAGACCTACATGTCTTGCAATTTGGAAGAAGATCTGACGACCCATATAGGAGTAATAGCCCTTTTCTTTGAATTTTCACGATTTTTATACGTTTTTACTTTTATTTCAAAAACTATTTGCGATAGAGGTTAAGTTTGAACTGCAAAAATGTTAAGCTTATTAAGTACTACAATTTCTACACATGTCTAGCAGGTTCGCATCACATCCAAGATGGCCGCAAGCAGGAAACATAGTTTTACATAGGGACCCTATGGGAAAGGCATTCAAAGATCCTATTCTCTGAAACTACTGAGCCAATTTGAACCAAACTTGGTCACAATAGTCTATTGGTGATCCACTTCAAAGTTTTTTATTTTTATGTTAGCACCTCATCAAGATTGCCACCAGCTAGGAACATAGTTTAACATAAGGAACCTATGTGAAATGCATTCAAAGATCTTCTTCTCTGAAACTACCAAGCCAATTGGAAAAAAAATTCACTGGAAGTTCTCGATAAATTAAACGCATATTATGCCCCTTTTGAATCCCTTGAAAGTTTTGATTTCTCTACCCTCTATACTACCTTACCACATAATCTTATAAAGGAAAAAAGCAAATGTCTTATTCAATGGGCATTCAAAAAGTCCGAATGCGAATATATATGTTCTAATCCCTTTAAAACACATTTAAGTAATACAAAACAAAAGAACTCCATTAATTGGACTTGTTTTGATATTTCAGCACTTGAATTTTTACTTGACAATATATTCATTCGTTTCGGTACTCTATTTATCACCAGATCATAGGAATTCATATGGGTACCAATTGTGCACCACTTATAGCGGACCTCTTCTTGTACTGCTACGAATCTCAGTTTATGACCAACAACAGCAAAGACCCATCTAAACAACATTTAATTGAAAAGTTTAACAACACTTTCCGATATTTGGATGATATTTTAACTTTAAATAATGATTACTTCAATACGTATTATAAGGACATCTACCCTAAAGAACTTACTTTGAATAAAGCCAATTCTAATAATCATCATTGTCCGTACTTAGACATCAATTTTGATATAACAAATGGTAAATTAGATACTAAAATTATGATAAAATGGACGATTTTTCTTTTCCCATAGTTAATTATCTATTTCTGGATGGCGATGTTCCATTAGCGCCATCATATGGTGTTTACATATCTCGGCTTCTTCGATTTGCTCGAGTATGAAATAAAGTTTGCAGTTTTAATGAATGGAATCTTTTCATAACTGAAAAACTATTACATCAGGGTTTTCGTTATCATAAACTGGTTAAAACCTTTACTAAATTCTATCGTGGATATAAAAGACTTAGTTCATAAATATAGTGCAACCTGTAAATATCTAATCAAGGCAGGTATGTCACATCCCTTATTTTACGGTTTTACATAAGAGTAAAAAATACTTAAATTAAAGTCTAATTCATAAGGGTTATAATTACGGTATTGTCGTCAAGTCATTACGTATGGCCTTCTTTGGTATTAACATTGATTTTTTGATAGAATCTTTGCATTTTAACTAAACATATTCTAAATTTCTAAAATCTGTATTGCATGGACACGGGTTATGTATTCTTGTATATGCATGAAATCATTATGCTAAACTCCTCACAGAAAGGGATCTTGGTGGAAGCTGTATACAGAGAGTACATATCTTAATTTGTCAGTTGGTAATGGGTCTGGAGCTGGCATGTCAGTTAACTGCTAGTAGTCTTTAGTAATTTGTGATTACATGTTTATGTCCGTATATTTAGTTCTTTCATTTTAATTTTTCACAATTGACTCAGTCCTGTTGCTTACTGAATTTTACTGTTTTTACTATTGTATTTTTGTTTATCACATTGGCTACGGGGGGGGGGGGGTTGGGGGCTCAATAAAACTAGTTTAACACAGCCGCAGCAGGTTTGCGCCTGTCCTAAGTCAGGAAATTTATTAGGCCTTTGTGTGTCTTGTCTGTTTTCTAGTTAGTTAACTTTATGTCTATAGGAGTCTAGGATGATGTTTATTTCGCTGAACTTGATTACTCTTTATTTAGGGTCCGACTCCGACCTGCCGTTGGGTGTGTGGTTTTCTCACCGTTCATTGAAGATCTTATGGTGGCTTTGAGTTGTTATTACTCCCCTTTGTCCGTTGTCTCTTTGACACATTTCCCGTTTCCCTTCTTTTTCTATTTGTCACAATAGTCCATTGTTGATCCACTTCAAAGTTTGTGATTTTTATGTTGGTACTTAATCCAAGATGGCCGCCAGCTAGGAACATAGTTTAACATAAGGAACTTATTTGAAATGCATTCAAAGATCTTCTTTTCTGAAACTACTGAGCCAACTGGAACGAAACTTGGTTACAATAGTCTATTGGTAGTCCCCTTCAAAGTTTGTGGTTTTTATGTTCATACCTCATCCAAGATGGCCACCAGGAGGAAACATAGTTTAATATAGTGACTCTACGTGAAATGCATTCAAAGATATTCTTCTCTGAAACAACTGGGTCAATGGGAACCAAACTTGGTCACAATAGTCCTTAGATGGTTTCCTTCAAAGCTTGTGACTAGAGTTTGTACGTCATCCAAGATGGCAACAATGTTTGAATATCCTTTCAGAAACTGTAACATCTGGTGAACTGATGTATAGTATGGATAATAAGGGATGGTCTCTAGGTGACAATGAATAAAAGCAGTCACCAGGTGAGCGATACAGGCTCATGTGAGCCTCTAGTTTTGTCTAGATAATGTATTCTTCTGTGATAACTACCTTTTGCTGGTTCGTCCTTCTCATATTTTTATTCCATCTTTGCATAAACCATACCATTTTTAGCTCACCTGGCTATGCCAGCGTGAGCTATTGCCATCACTTGCCGTCCGTCGTCCGTCCGTCGTTAGCTCATTTTCAAAATTCTTCTCCTCTGATACCACTAGGTCAAATGGAATCAAACTTCAACTGATTCATCACTAGGGTTTCTAGTTTAAACTTGTTAATTTCTATGTCTTAGGTCAAACAACATGGCTGCCGTTACTAAAAATAGAGCGTAGGGGTAAATTACAGTTTTTGGGGAATAACTCAGATATAAAAAATCTGACAGGGAGCAAAAATGATCAGCATTAGAGGATCTCCCCATGTGGAAATTTTGAAGAAAATCTGATGACCCGTCTAAGAGTTATTGCCCTTTTCCGTAAAATTTTCAAAATTTTGATGTTTTTTTTTATTTTTTATTAAAAAAACTTTAACAGAAAGAGGTTAAATTTAAATTGCAAAAATGTTCAGCATGTTAATATCTACCCACATGGAAATTTTGAAGAAAATCCAAGTACCTATATATGAGTTGTGGCCCTTTATTGGTCAAATTTTTCGTCACTTTATACTTTTTGTCCTATATTTCAAAAACGCTTTGAGATAGAGGTCAAGTTTAAATTGCAAAAATTATCAGCATGTTAAGGACAATATTTTATTGAACACAGTCAAGTTTTCCGACCTCTTCCAAGATGGCGGCCAGCGGGGAACTTAGTTTACTGTTTGACCTAATGGGAAAATTCATACAAAGAACTTCTCCTTGAGAACCACCGAATGGATTTGAACCTAACGTGGCATGAATGATGCTTATGAGGTGCTGACTAAGTGTTCTTACTTTGGTGCCGATCTGTCATCCAACATGGCTGCCAGCGGGGATCTGAATTTTAACATTGAACCCTATGGGAAAATGCATACAAAGAACCTCTTCTTGAGAATAAATAAATGGATTTGAACCAAACTTGGCATGAATGATGCTTATGAGGTGCTGACCAAGTGTTGCTACTTTGGTGTCGATCCGTCATCCAACATGGCCGCCAGATGGGGAACTAAATTTAAAAATTGGACCCAGTGGGAAAATGCATGCACAGGACTTCTTTTTGAGAACCACTGAATTGCTTTGACCCATACTTGGCATTGATAATGCTTATGAGGTGCTGACTGAGTATTTTAACCTAGGTGACGATCCGTCATTTTATATGACCCACAGCATTGGACCCTATGGGAAATGCGCACAAAGATCTTCTAGAGAACTGCTGAATGGATTCAAATCGAACATGAGATGAATGATGCCTGTTAGGTGCTGACCAAGTGTCATCAGCTGTGAACTTAATTTAACAAAAGATCTTCTAGAGAACTGCTGCATAGATTTAAACAAAACCTTGTATAAATGATGCTTATGAGAAGCTGACCAAGTGTTGTTACTTTAGTGCTGATCTATCATCCAATAAAGCCGCCAGCAATGAATTGGACCCTATGGGGAAATGCATACAAAGATAAAATAGAAAACCACTGAATGGATTCAATTTAAACATTGCATAAATGAAATTTGTGAGTTTTTGACCAAGTTTGTTACTTTGGTGCTGATCGTCTTCCGAGATGGCCACCAGTAGCAAAACTTAGTTTAACATAAGACCAAATTGGAAATGAATAAAAAGATCTCCTCTGAAACTGCTTAAACAATTTCAGTAGAATTTTGATATGATAGTCCTTAGGTGACGCTCTTCAATGTTTTATGTTTAATAGCTGCCAGCAGGCAACGTAGGCCCTTTAAGCCTGGAAACTGATTTCAAAAATCTTCTCTGAAACTGCTTGAACAATTTTAATTAAATTATAAAAAGTTTCTGATTTTTATGTACATACGCCACCAAAGATGGACCATCAATTTGGAATTATAGTGCTGCAAAGGACCCAGGTGAGCGATACAGGCTCTTGAGAGCCTCTTGTTAATTAATTCCTTAAATGGTTAATTCTTTATTCTTTTCCGTGCCTCCTCTTACATTGTCAAACATCTGTAGAAATAAATTGGTATTCAATTTGAGAAATGTTCATAGTTAGAATGTTAATTTAATTTCATTTATTAAACTAAATTAAGGTGTCTCAGTGGTATTATTCCGCCATTCATTAAGAAATTTTAACAAAATAGTTATTTAAAAGTTCAAATGTATTTAAAATTTATATTCCTAATTTTTATAACATTTTCATTACAAAAACGTGAGCTAAAATACTTGAGCTTTAAATTTGTTGCTGGATTTACAGAACACAGAAATTATTCAAGAGGATAATTTGATAAAATAATTTAACAAAGATATCTCTAGAGAAATTATCATTTTGCAAATTTTCTCTTTTATTTCAACGGGGACCCCTAATTTTTATTTTTTATATGTAATCTACATAATACTAATTAAACACATGCAAAGTATGATAAAATACTATGATAGATTTTTCAAACTATCGTCTCATATAATCATTTTCCCTATCATTTCTATGTAAAATCCTGAAATTTTCAATTTCAGATTTTGCGCTTAAATGCACGGTGACCCCCAAATTTTATTTTACATTTTGAAAAATAATACAATTATGTTTCTACACGGAAAATTTCACAAAATTCTATAATAGGAAATTAATACCCTGCAGACACCATAAGCAAAAATGAAATAAATAATAAAATATCAAAACCCTTCAAAACTAACTAAAATATTCTAATTAACTATAATATAATGAGAGTGATATAAATTCAACAAACAGAACTTAATATCTGAAAATTAAAAAGATGAAAGTATGAAACTGATATTATTAAACGTAGAAGAAAACAAATAATGGAGATAAGTAAATCCACAAAATGTATTGGATATTAATGGAAAAAAAATCTAGAACTTTAATCTGAATGAAACTAAAACAACAAATGTTTCAGAATTTCAGGGAATATGTATAATCTAAGAACGCATAGAATATTTCGAGCAAAATTTTGTGTATGTTTCTGTATTAACAAAAGTTCGCTTGCAAGATTTGAACGTAGTCATACATATTTGAGGACAACTGAAAAGATAAAAAAAATGTACTGCTAAAGAATTTATTCAATGTTAGCTAAAATCCCATTGAGTTATCGCTCTTACTATGTCAAATATTGTAAGAAATAAATTGACAGTTTATTTAACTGTCTATTTTAATCGTATATAAAACTCAAATACAAAAAATATAAGCCGCTTAAATTGCTTCATGAATATGCATACTATTTTATTGCAATCGCTTTCATGCCAAGTTTGATTACATTACCTTTATTCATTGAGGCTTTATAGTAACAAAGATGAGCTTTTGTCATCACTTTGCGTCCGTCGTCCGGCGTTGTTTTCATTTAAAGATCTTCTTCTCTGAAACAAATGAGCCAGTTTGAATCAACTGTTTTCAGAATAGTCATTGGTTGGTCCCCATCAAAGTTTGTGATTGTTATGTTCCTACCTCATCTTAGATGTCATACAGCTTGGAAAATAATTTCATATAGGCTCTTATGGGAAATCTATTCAAACATTTCTAAAACCACTAAGACAATTGGAACAAAACTTTGTCACAATAGTCCTTCGACGGTCCCCTTAAAAGATCGCAATGTTTTGTTCCTACCTCATCCAAGATTGCCGGAATCGGAGAACTTAGTTAAAAATATGATCCTATGGATAATGCAAATTGGAACTAAACTTGGTCAAGATTCTTTTATCTAAGACGGTCTTCAGTGGGACCATAGTTTAACATAGGATCCTATACTAACAACATTCTTCTCCTCTGAAACGACTGAACCAATTCGGACCAAAGTTTGTGCTTTTTATGTTTGATTTTCTGCCAAAATGGCCACACGCTGGATCATAGTTTAACCTCGCACCCCATATATGGGAAATTTATTCACATATCTTCGTCTCTGAATCTATATAGTCGGTTTGAACCAAACTTTCTCACAATAATCATTTGGTGGTCCCTTTAAAAGTTTGTGATTCATATCTTCTTACCTCATCCAAGATGGCCTCCCTTGAAGACTATAGTTTAACATCGAACGCAATTTGAAATAAATCTAAAGGTCTCCATAGACTGACGAGTATGTCTCAAATCCGTGGAATCTAACGGATATAGAAAAATATATAGACAACCGACCGAATAACAATTATATCTTTTGATTTCATTGGCTGGCTTACAAACGCTTTTTGATTGGTTGTTCTATATTTAGAAATAACTTCTAGAGGAAAACCCTTCATTACTTTCGGTCGTATCCAAGGTAAACAACTGACATGTTTCAATTGAAAGGCCTAACAGAAAGTTGAAAAAAAGAAGCAATAAGATTAAAATTCTTTGAAACAAATAAGTTTTTTAAATCGGGTTACTGTTTTTGTTTTATTTGAAATTGGTTGTATGTTTGTTTTGACATTGTGACGTCATACAGTGGAATTTCCACTTTTTTTATTTGTCTTCGTCTGTCCCTTGAGCGTAACAGAGCAAAGCGTAGTGAGCCAGGGGCCAGCACTAGTGAGTCTAAAGGTCTCAACTGAAACAACTGAGCCAATTTGAACATAACTTGGTCACAAAATACCTTGGCGATTCCCTTTCTAAGTTTGTGTTAACATCAAAGACGGTCATTAGCGGAAACATAGTTTAACATAAAACCTGTAGGAAATGCATTTAAAGGTCTTCTCCGAAACCAATGAGTCAGGTTGAACAAAACTTACACAAGTAGTTCGTCGGTCCTTCCCTTCAAAGTTTGTAATTTTTATGCTCGTATTTTAGCCAAGATTGTCTCTAGCGGGGAATAAAGTTCAACATAGAACTTGATTGGAAAAAGAAAAAAGAAGGGAAACGGGGGATGTGTCAAAGAGACAACGACCCAAAGGGGAGTTGTAACAACTCAAAGCCACCATAAGATCTTCAATGAACGGTGAGAAAACCCCACACCCAACGGCAGGTCGGAGTCGGCCCCTGAATAATAGTAAAATAAACATCATCCTAGACTCCTACAGACATAAAGTAAACTAACTAGAAAAAAGACAAGACACTCAAAGGTTTAATAAATTTCCTGACTTAGGACAGGCGCAAACCTGCTGCGGCGGGGTTAAACTAGTTTTATTGGGCCCAAACCTTCCCCCTAGCCAATGTGGTAAATATAAAAAAAAAACATAGTAACAACAGTTAAATTCAGTAAGCAACAGGACTGGGTCAATTGTGAAAAATTAAACTGAAAGAACTAAATATACGGACATAAACATGACATCACAAAAGACTACTAGCAATTAACTGAAATGCCAGCTCCAGACCCATTACCAAATGACAAATAAAATTTTGTATTCTCAGTATACAGTGCATGCTTTACCAATGAAACCGCTGCTTTGATTGGAACCAAACTTGGTAACAATAGTAAAATGCTGGTCATTGGTCAAACTTTTTAATATCAATGTTCATACCTAATCCAAGATGGCCGCCAACAATGAACAAAAGAATCCTATCGGAAATACATTTGAAGATCTATAAGACAATATACGTTTTTATCAAAGAATCTACGCTAAGAATTGTTTATGCCAGTAGACTTGTAAAAAGTGTTCAATTTAACATAGCAATGCATGTTTTTTTTTTTATAAACTTTTGTTTAATTCATTGCAAAATGCTCAACACAGTTTTCTATCGACATAATTGTTTCATAAAATGAATTTCTTCTAAAGTAAAATCATTCACTTAAAATGGAAACACTGCACCCAACTTTTAAGATTGTTTTAGATTTTTTCCTATTCATATAGATTTTGAAATTAAATTGCCTTCCTGACATTTTCAACATTGGTCCGTGTTTTGTCGAATTAATTGACTTTATTTTATATCTCTGATTCCTTATAACCTAACAAGAAAACTGTGAGAAGATTTCGCGAAACTCCCGTTCTCTACATTCAGCAAATTTCAACCCTCTCACATTTGAAAGCTTGGGAAAATATTCAAAATGTGTAGTAATTATATACTTCCTGGGAAATAATTTTGAATCATAATCACGTTTTCAAAACGATGAGGTATTTAAACAGGATGTTATATCCTGACAGGATTGAAAATTTATCCCATATGTATGCTGGGATTATGCAAAGCTTATGAGAGGATTTCAGATTTCAACATAAAGATTTGAATAAAGCAAGTAAGAACCGAACCGTCAGTCTAAAATGAACAATCCAAGGAAAATGGCAACATCGGAAAAACAAAGAAACTAAATCATTAGTCTAGAAGTAGTATACCGGGGGTATGTCCGGGGGCAATTGTCCTGCTCCCTACCGACAGGTATGAAAATGACACTAAATATTATATAATCGTACAAAGATTTAACGAACAAATTCAGATATTCCGAGACAAGTTTGGCAAATAAACAGTGCTACAAACGTTAAAAAAGAATAATGCTATAAATATAAAAAAAAAGAATAATGCTATAAATGTTAAAAAAAATAAGTCAGTGGTGACAGGAGTTGATATCGTTTTCATGTATATTAATATTAGCAAGCATGCAGGTCAACTTATTACTGCAAGTTATTTTACGGAATACTCCTAGAACAAACATTTGATAAAGATGATATTTTGATAGTTTATAATTATTTTATTTGCTCATAAACAAAAAGGATAAGACACAAGTTTTTCCAACTTATGAAGTCTTCTCCTTATATAATAACAATATTGATTTTTATATAAATATAGAAAGCATGCACAGATACATATGTTTTAAGTAAGACTTAAAAAAAGAGAAAAAAAAAGTATTACATAGTACAGTCAAAATAGTAAAAGATCAAAACTTGTTTATAAACAGTTTTATGAGTGAATGGATTGATTCAGATGTCTCTTAATTACAGTATACTATACAATGAGGAATCTCTTTGATGACTTTATAAATTTATACACCTGTCTGAAGATACCACAATTTTCATCATAGCTTAATTGAGAACTACCACATGTTACTAGTAGTAAATTAATAGGAACATTAAGTTGTCTTAAATATAATAACAATTCGTTACGAGAATTATCATACAGTTTGCATTGAAAGAAAAAATGTTGTGCATCCTCACAAGGAGCACCACATGCACAAGATGCATTAGCAATAATATTGACTCTAAACAAATCATAGTTTAAGAATGAAGCATGACATCGAATCTGAGTTAAAATCACATTTAATTTTCTAGGACCATAAGAGTAATATTTCGGAGGGATAGTGTCTCGAGTATCAAATTTCCTTTTTAAGGCTGTACGGAATTTAGCAATGTTATCTAAATTTCGGAGAGATAGGTCAAGTTTATTCCACTCTCTAACAGTAGACGGAACGAATGACAATTCAGTCAGAGAAAGTCGACAAAATGGAATTATTAAATCATTTCTATTTCTCAAAGGATAAACGGTTGTACTTTGTATAGTAGGAGGGATAAGATTAAATAGATAGCTTGGAGCTCTGTTATTGAAAATATTGTAAAATAAACGCAATTTCCTTTGCTTGCGTCTACTAATCAGACTTTCCCAACCAGTTTCTAGATACAGATATTCAGTTTTTGTAAATATTGGTAATCCAGTAACAATTCTAGCAGCCTCTAACTGAAGTTTTTCTAATCTATCTGAATTTAAAATTCCACAGTTATCCCATACTTCACAGGCATATTCGAAAAGAGGACGTATATAAGTAAGATATATTTTCTCAAGATTTTCCCTGCCAAGACTATATTTAAGTTTTCTTAACATCCCTAAGTGCTGAGAAATACTTCTAGCTATATTTTCAATATGAACATTCCATTTCCCATCACTCGAAAAGGTAACTCCTAAATGTTTATGACTAGATGATAAAGATATTGATTGGTTATTAAATCTAAAATCAAATAGACCCGTTTCGTCTAAATTAGAAAATATCATTATATCCGTTTTATCTGGATTAAACGACATTTTCCATTTCTCTGACCATTGATTTAATTTGACTAAATCTTGATTTATTACTAAATTTATTTCGTTAACATCCGAACTTGAATAACCTATATTTTGATAGCTTGTGTAGTTGCACCTGATAAGGTACTTGCAATTGGTAACTATAATCTATGAAAACGAAAGCATTTATCATGAACATGAGTCTCCCCAAATATGATTATTTATACTGCTACTTTGATGTTAGAAAATTAGTTTGACATCCATAATAGCGGACAACCAGAGAGAAGCTGTGATAAAAATGATATGTAATGGTATAGAAGTAAAAACGTGCAAAATATGTATGGCTTTAGGCAGTTTAATTTGGAGCACTAATATGTTTTACTGAAAGATGCGATTCTGCTGAATAATATTTTAAAAAAAATCATGATATCATTATAGAAACACATTTTACCCTATTTGATGGTAAGAACACTTTTGTGTGTTGACGATCCCTCATCTATGACCAGCACAGATATGTATGTAGCGTAAGAATTACGCTCAAACCAGTTCTAGGGGCCGTATTCTACCTACTATGATGTACATGTATGAGCAAGCTCATTGTTGAAGGTTCGTGATGACTTTCAGATGAAGAACAACAATAAAAGCGTTTTTTCAATTCTTGGTTCTGCCATGTTTAAGAAGAGATTTTGTCTCATATGCATTTACCCCTTTTCGTTTCACTGTTTATATAAAAACTGCAGATATCGAACAACTCGGTATGCATTTGATACTAGACAATTATATTCCCTTAAGATTGTTGGTATTCTTTGACTGATAGCCTTTGTAATCTTGGATTACCATCACATGAATAATTAAATCTCCTGTGAGTGTTTGTAATAACCGAAATCAACCAAAACCATTTTTCAATATTTATTTTTACTCAGGAAATTACGAAATTTCTCTTTTACACCAATAACAAATGTATTTTTGTACGACTTGTAGTTGAATTTTGCACCTCGTGTAAACGAATTCTCTTAAACTCATTTATAATGCTCTGTGCACATTTATTGTCTTGTAAAATGTGAATGTAATTAAAATTGATGTAACTTTTGAATCTTTGAAAGAAAATAAATACAAAATAAAATATTACTGTTTTCATACAATAAACAAAAAAGCGGCCACAGCCTGCTAAGCTGACTTCGTTGGCAGCAATGTATCATGTTAAACATGTCAGTAAACATGAATGGACTATAACCATTCTTTTCAACAGATTCATTCATGCGTAAAATGTAGGTCAAATACTGTCATCATAAAATGTATCACACATATCAATATGGTTGATGAGGGACATGTCAGTAAGCAGAGATAGACCTTAACCATTCTAATTAACCAAATTGCTCATGCGTAAAATGTAAGTCACAGACAGCATCCAAAGCATGCATAGTTGTCATCCAAAAATGCATTATACACACAAATATGGTTGATGTTGGACAGGTCAGTAACCGGGAATAAATTTAAACCGTTCTACCCAACCAATTCGCTCATGCGTAAAATGTAGGTCACAGACAGTATCCGAAGCATGCATTGCTGTTGTCATCCCAAAATGCATCATACATACCAATATGGTTGATGTTGGACATGTCAGTAACCAGGAATGGACTTTCACCATTCTACCTAACCAAGTCGCTCCTGCGTAAAATGTAGGTCACATACAGCATCCGAAGCATGTATTGTTGTCACCCTAAAATGCATCATACACACCAATATGGTTGATGTGGGACATGTAAGTAACCGGGAATGGACTTTAATCATTCTTCCTAACCGGACGCGGACACGGACGCCGACGCTTTATGTATCACATAAGCCCCCACCCCCTCACTCCGTCAGATGAGCTAAATATTATGTTTTCCTATTTGATTTGTTGCTGCCAAAGTGGATTCGGATACCTCTATCAACAAGGAAAAGATTAGACTGATTATAAGTCCGTTTTGGGATTCCGCATGTATCTACTTCATATAACTAAATACCGAAGTTACTGCATATTTTGCTGATGTTAACATATTTGATATTAACATTATTTTACATTAAGTGGTACACTTATTTTTATTGAATATAAATTAGTTAAAAGTTTTACGTCAAGTAAGTAAGTGTCATAGGGAATCGACAACTAGGCAAAGGAGAAAAATATTTATATATATTATATTATATTTATATGATGTTTTCAACAAAATTATTTGCATCTCTTCAGCGCAGATAACAGTCATCTGCAAGATCAAATTTTTATCATAGGCAGTTAATAGTGTTGAGGAAATGGCTGGGGGAAATGGACGGTTCAACCGGTTTTATGGCGTACCAAACCTTCCATGCCCGGAAGTAATTCGGAAGCGATTGCTTTTGACAGGTAATAGACAAAAAAAAAGAAATGTTCATCCCAGTACTAAGTAAAAAAGAATCTTGAATTATAACTCTGACCGAAACTTAAACTATTTCCACAATGGAATGCTATATATATAAAACTTTTTTAATAATCGTATATGACTGAATTTTTGAAGCCTTCATTAATAAGGCAGTTGCGTAAATAAATATGCCTAATTAGAAAGCCTGCATAATTGGCGATAGCTCTCGCGTAACGAATCAACTGTGAAAAATACACTCTTTAAGGAGGAGGAGTTGGAATACTACTGTCCATCGGTGCATTGCATTTGTGCCAATTAGTATTTCATTTGCGCCAAAAATTTATTTCATTTGCGCCACAAACTTTACTTTATTTGCGCCAAAATAAAAACTTTGCATTTGCGCCAACTACCGGTAAATAGTAGAGATAAAGGTAAAAATACTTTATTATTTATACTAATTTTTACATGCATGTTTCTCCTTCTTTTGATCACCAGAATTACTTTTTTACTTGCTCACTAGGGGGAGGGTCAAGATAGTGCTAAAATGCTAAAACTAATATAACACTATGATAGCACTTTTCTAAATTCGTAACTTATAGTAAATGTAAATATAGAAGAATTTAAAAAGCCAGTGAAAATATCACTTCGGGATTTAATAGGTAGAATATCATAAAAACACCTCCCCCCACTTAACCTTTTTAATCTGAATACAACTAACATTATCTAAACGAATCTGTGAGTGGAATTTGTACATAATTGATTATATTGCGGTTCCATTTTAAAGAATACATTAAATATTGTTTCAATGATACAAAAAAAATTAACATATAAAATAGGATATTGGATACTGTTTCTGCTTCTTATTACTTGATGATTTTACCTGTTAAATTTTTACCTGAAAAATGGCGCAAATGAAATACAAGCTTGTGGCGCAAATGAAAAATCCTACTTTTCAAAAATTAGCGCAAATGCAATGCGCCAAATGTCCATAAAAGGAAATTTGAAATTTTTCTAATGCTAGGTTTCCACGCTAATTGAAGTACTGGATAACTGATTTAGTAAAAACCCTTATATAGTGCATCAGCAGAGCCATCGACACAGAGATAATAAATAGCACAATACCGAAATAGCAGTAATTTGATTTCTGTAATTTGTCATTTTGTTGCTTATATCTCCTCAGAATATTTAGACGACCAAAAATCTTATTAATATTATCTTTGATAGTATATCCGAAATGTATTTAACCAGTCTTGATCATTTGTAGATAACAAAAAATCCGAAGTTACTGTAAATTTAGTTTCTGCATATGCGCATTTCGACAACTAATGTCTCTTCAGTACAGATAAAATCAAAACATTTGGAAATCCATATACATGTACTGAAACATGTGTAAAAGCTGACAGAGGACAAATTACCAATAGGACCTAAATAGTAAAGCTGAAATCATGTAAGGACAGAGCTTTGTGAAAGGAAAATACTCCTAAGTTTGAACAAAATGAATTGTTAATCAGTTGGTTTGATAATGTATCCAAAAAGACTAAATTTAATCTTTTAGAACTGTTACAAAAGTAATTAGACATATTGAATATCAGAGATGATCAGACAGTTATAGTTTCTAAACACTTGTGAAGATAACATCAATAAAAGGGGAAATTCATTTAACATAAGTACATTTCTTATACTAGTAGAATTTCCTTCTTAAGAAAGAATTACTGTTAATTTTTTTCACACCAAATCGACAGATATTATATGTTTAAAATCAGGTTAATTCATTTTTGTGTTAAAATGTTGTCTTTAAAATCAAATTATAAACACCAAAAACTATTATCTGTAGTTATTGTATATTGTTGCTCGGTAAAAATCGATATGACTCGAAATGTTCCAAAGGATACTAAGACATACTGTTGGAACTATAAAATTTATCAATTTGTATTAAAGCTGACAGAATTGTCGTCCCTAAAGAGAAATTTCAAAGTAATCGTTAAACAATTGACAGCTTGCCAGATCATGGATATATATTTTAATATCTTTAGCGTAGACAATTGTTTTCTCTGACCATCATATTAGATTAATGAGTGTTGCAAGGTTAACTAGATGATTTCTAAATTTGTATAGCAAGTGTAAGTGTCCATAGTCACCGTGTATCATCCGTACACAGGATATAGGTACCAGGACTGGTTTTCATTTAAATTTCAATGAAATCTACCATTAATGTACGGGGGTACCAGTGTATCTAAAAACTGGATCCACGTACACTAATGGTAAACATCATTGAAATTTAATCGAAAACCAGTCATGATACCTATATCCTGTGTACGGATGATACACGGTGATAGTTGGTTCAGACTTATTCTTCACCTGAATGCATAGAAATTTGGGGATCGCATTATGACGCCGAAAGGAAAAAAACGTTCAAATTTCAAGAGGCCCTTTATCTTTTTAATGTACAAAAATCAAATGCAACTTATCTCAATGAGTTTCAAATTATGAAAACAATAATTTAAAGTACACGCTGGCTTCATACGAATAAAGAAACAAATCTGCTAAAAGTGGCTCACGGTATCCCTATTGCCTGTTGGAAAACTTGTCCTTCATATTCTACAAATATGTTATCAATCAAGAATTCTAGCATGGCGATATACATTATCCTCTGTATACTTTTTGTGAAAATCAGTGTGATGCTTAACAAAATAGGCCCCATCTTTATGAATTATGTCATGGTGGAATGTCGCGTAAAAGTTATGTCACTGTGGCCTTGACTTTTATTGTGAACGTAAAATTATTATTATTTTCATCGAACGTTCCGCGTTTGTGTTCAAAGACTGTGTTCTTTTAGGCTTTTGGTAGCAGCACTCCTCAGTTATCTGTTATCGTCATAAGAGGAAATAGATGATACCATTTGAAACGGTCAGGGATGGTCTCAACCTCTACATTTTAAAGAATGTACATGTATATGTACTTATTATCTTGAAACGGTTGAGATTGAGATCACAATCTTAAACTATTTATTCTCATATTACTCATGATAAGATGAACTCGGTGTTGCATATCAGCATTTCATAAGGGGGGGTTCTCACCATCCCGCTCTTTTTAAGAATTATTTATATTTTGAAAATAGTCGAGACCGCCCACCCTTAACCATATATAGCATTTTGCTACCACAAATTGTTTCCTAAAATTGATAAACCTGAAGACCATAAAAGATATTTCCTTAATTTACCGTATATCAACAAAGGGATCGACCTTATTGATGTATCTAGTATATTTAGAGACTCAAAAATTATCAAACTTATTCCTCCTTATTTTGATAATGTGGAACCACCCATTATTTCTTATACTTACAAAAAACCTACAAGAGACCTAATTTTTAATTATTCATCTGTTACCAAAAATCCTGAAATTAATCAAAATTCACCCTTGACCTGAAATTGTGCAAGCTCGAAGTTTCGATATGAACCTAGTTATTACAGGAGACCTCAACATCGTCCAGGACCGAGAGGTAACAACTTTTCTCCAAAAAGGACCCAAATATCGTCCTCCTTCAAAAATCATTTGGAAGGACTGTCGTGAAGTCATTAAAAAAGCCGTCATGTCATTCTGTAAAAAGTGGTGTTAAAGAGAAAATGCAAATAAAAAATCATTAGATCCCTTCATTAACAAATGCATGGAAGTTTTGATATACGAATAAATAATTTTGAAAGACATTATAAGCAGCAGAATACCATTCCTGCGATTTCAAAAATTAAACGGAAGTTAAAAGATTTGGAAAAAGAGTATATATTTGTTCCGGCAGATAAAGCAGCCAATAATGTGGTCGTTGTTTGACGTAAGTATTACAACGAGGTGCTTCGGAATGAAATTACCAATTCTAGTACATTTCAAGCTACCATGTCAACAGAAACACAAATAATTGATGATCACATGATAGCTACAGCTGAACTTAAAGCAACTTCTAATTATAAAAGCATTCCTACTATGTATTGGCTTCCTAAACTTCACAAAAATCCTTTCAAATTTCGTTTTATTTCGGCATCAAGTAAATGTTTCTGTTTTATTGACCAGTGCACTTACTACCATAAAAATCTCGTCATCAACTTTAGCAACAAATGTTATAAATACAGTGGAATTAACCACTTATGGAGTGTTAAAAATTCGGTAGAAGTTTTGGAAAGACTTCGATCTGTTAATGAAGCATACACCTCCGTCGATAGCTATGAGTTTTCTAACCTATATACTACATTACCGCATATACTCATCAAAGAGAAATTTTCGTATTTGATCAAATGGTCCTTCAAAAAATCAGGATGTACGTACATTTGTTGCAATACATTTAAATCGTTTTTCAGTGACGACAAACGTGACAAATATACCAACTGGACTTGTCAGGATATGATAAAAGCATTAAATTTTCTTCTTGATAATATTTTTGTTCGTTTCGGTGATACAGTCTATCGGCAAAAAATAGGTATTTCTATGGGTACCAACTGTGCACCTCTCATAGCAGATTTATTTCTTTACTGCTACGAGTCACAATTCATGGCAAAAATTCAAAAAGACCCTTCTAAACAGCATTTAGTGGATAAATTTAACAATACATATAGATATTTGGACAATATTTTGGCTTTAAACAATCCTGAATTTTCTAAATTTACAGACGAAATTTATCCTGCAGAACTTACTTTAAATAAATCCAATAGCAGCAGTGATTATACTCCTTTTCTTGATCTTGATATATCAATAAATCAAGGAAATTTAAACACTAAGGTTTACGATAAAAAGGATGATTTCTCCTTCCCTATAGTCAATTTTCCCATCTCGGCGGCGATGTTCCGTTAGCCCCTTCTTACGGGGTCTACATTTCACAACTTGTTCGATATGCACGAGTATGTAGTGATGTTTCTGACTTCAACGAGCGAAATCTTTGTCTCACTGAAAAACTTCTGCATCAAGGGTTTAGATATCATAAATTGATAAAAACATTCTCTAAATTTTATTATAGATACATTGACTTATTTAGAAAATTTGGTTCTACATGCAGGGCTCTTATACATCAGGGCATTTCACATCCAAACTTCTATGGCAATATCATTTACAAAGCGCATAAATTCAAAAATTGTCCTTCAAAACTTATTAAACCGTTGAACAAACGTATTCATAAAGGATATAAATACAGCATTGTTGTTAAATCGTTACTTCTGGTTTTTGTTGGCAAAAATATTGATCATCTCCTAAATGCTTTACACCATAACTAAATTTAAACAATTTTTCATATTGACAGTATTTGGCATCGCACAATATCATGTTCTTCTTTCATAATTGATGACGTTGTTATACCAGATCTATTTAGAAGTATTTCAATTGACGTTTCATATGTAAGAAGGCTTGATATCATAGTCAACGGAAATTATGTCCTTAGCTAGCTGTCAGTAACTGCGAGCATTTTTCCGGACAGTACCTTTGTGTATTGTCTTCATGTTTTATGTACTTCATTGTAAGGATACTCGTCTTGATAAGTTGGACTTTTTTCTAGTTTGATTTTTACTGTGAGTCTTTTTGTGTATTTATTTTTTAGCCATTCACCACACATAGGGGGAGGGTTTGGATCCAAGAAAACGAGTTTAACCCCGCCGCAATTTTTGCGCCTGTCCCAAGTCAGGAATATGTTGGTGATTGACTTGTCCGTGTCTTCTTATAAAATTTTAGTTTCTTGATATTTGGGTTATTGGATGTGGTTTGTTTCCATTGATTTATCAACTTTTTTACCCTTTTGGGGCCATTTAGGGCTTGCTATATGGTGTGAGGTTCCTCAATGTGTTGAAGACCGTACGGTGACCCCTTGATGCTTTGTTTTGGGTCGTTTTAACCTGGATATGGGATGTTGTCTCCTTGACATTTACCCCATTTCCTTTCTTTTTCATATAGTTTTATTTTTTAATATAGGTGGAATAAGGAGAAACTATTGATACGTAACAAAAGCCCAAAAGGTTGTTCCCATTCTCTATAGTTCATCCCATCGATTATAAGAATTATAAAAAAATCTTGGAAACAGATGATATCCGGAGCCCTAAACTAGATATAGTTTTACTACTTATGATAACTTTTGTGGAATTGGGTAATACATATCAGAATGTCCTATGGGCGAGCCAGCCTTCTATTTTTTTACTTTTTTTATGAAAGTAAGAGAGAACCGAACCGTCAGTCTATTACGAACAATCCAAGGAAAATGGCAACATTTGAAACACAAAGAATCAAATACATAACATGAGCACCGCAAAAATGAATACATACACATACGAAAATGAACATGGGACAGACCAGGTGCACTGGTAGAGTAAGCATGTCCTGCTTCTTTTAAAACACCCATCGCGTTAACATATCAACTCCGGTAGTAAAGCCAAATCCTGTAAAGGAAAAACAAACTTTAGTGGCAAGGAGAAAGATATGTATCTGAGGAACACATATCACATATCGGCCAACAAGATCGTGATGTCGACCATGAAACTTCTGGATGACTTCAAGTTGTGGGTTGCATACCCTTGCTTCAGTAGCCTATTTGTAAGCATCCGATGTCTATCAAAGTAATCACTGTATCGACCACATGTCCTTTACAATGAAAAGTTAAGAAGTTATTCATTATCTTGAGAACGATTGAAATTCCAACCCTTTACCATATATTTTCTTATCACTTTTTGAATCAGATGTTGCATACCACAAATTCTTCTAAAGAATTCAGCCCACATTTTTCAAAAATTACAAAATATCTTGAAAACAATTGGGATTCCCACACCTTAACCAGATATAGTCTTATTTCTATTTAAAACATTTAAAACAGTTGAATTATATCCCTATCAAATTTCTATCAGAAATCATATTTCCCTGTATTGAGCCCTTTAACATTTCTATTGGTGGTATGCAACCTTTCTGTAAAGTTTCATCCAATTTGAGGCATTTTTAATTTCCCGCCTTTTTTCAGTTTCCATAGCAACGGTGGCCATTTTGAAAATTCTGACCCCCAAAAATCATTTCTATGGGTGCTAGATATCCTTCCTGTGAGGTTTCATCAAATTTGAGGCACTTTGAATTTCCCCACCTTTTTCAGTTTCCATGGCAACGGCGGCCATTTTGAATATTCCAAAAGATATGTGTGTGCACATCTACTTATTGTAAGTTAGATTCCTTTGGAGTTGTTCAAATTTGCTTTCAAAGTTTCTGAAAAACATCAAAAGATGTGTTTTTATTCGTATGGACGAACGGACGGACGGTTGAACGGATGGACGGACGGACAGACATGGGTAAAACAGTATGCCCCCCCCCGACTTTTAGTCGCAGGGGCATAAAAATATTCTCTCAGATTCTGAGAAATTTACGTTTCAGATCCCACTTCCTATTTTCTGATAAAAATATTTACTTTCAGAACCTAACGTGATAGAACAGAACGTTCTTGCCAACTGATATGGACTATTCTAGAGAATCCCTGGTTAAATAATCCGTATCAAAAGATGCATTATACTGTGGCCCTCGTGTGTTGTTTGGATCACATTGTATGTATTTCATCTTGGCCTGTCTCTTCTATACTGATATAGTTCTAAACTATGAGTTAATAATTGTAGCTATGAAAATTAAAACAAAATATCAAATAATTTTCAGTAGGAGATTCAACAATATTCATTCTAAAAACATGTCAAATGCAGGACCATCCGAGGGCTTCGCCCCCAGGCCCCCGACAGGGCTTTGCCCTCGACCAACTTGGTGCCTTAAGCGTCCCCCAAGACCCCCTGCCGTAATTTGGGCTTCAACACCGTTCAGGGTCTAGCTACGCCACTTTCTATGCTCTGTTGCTTGACTACTAGTCCTCAAGGATATGCATACCATAATCGCGACAAGTACTTCCATGTTGCCCAAAAAAACTCGATTTCTTTTAGTAACTCAATTTTAGGTAGATCGAAACTAATACATGGAACATTCGATTGGCACATTCTATAAACATCATGTTGAATGCGGATTGACTTGATTTTCATAAATAGCATAAAAAGGATAACAGGAAACAGCTACAACTGCTGCACAGTCACATGCCATAGTGTAACAAGGAACTGCACAAGAAAAAAAAACAAATAAAAGACATAAGACAAACTAAACAACGGTAGGAACTCGGGATAACCTGACTTGGTACTGGCACTAGCAAAAGCCACCGGTTTATGGGTACTCAAAACCTCCTCTATCTATGTCCCATTCCAACTCAGGTTTGAAACAGGACAGAGAAATTAGAGGTCGTGGTATCCATAAACCGGTTTAACCCTACCACTGGCTTATGTGATTCAAACCCTCCCCTTTCTCTGTCCCGTTTTAAGCTTCAATGTTCTTTTTTGAGGTTTCCCATTGTGACTTCATAATAAATTGACGATTTAACATTATTCACTTTACCGCAACTTAGCTCCTATTCCACATAAATTTTATATTTTTCGAAAAATATACAAAATATGTCTCTTAATCAGCACAACAGATAGCTGAAGTGTATATCTCTGAAAAATCAGAAAGTTGAAATAATCTATCTAATATTTATTTCATATAAAAGCTTGATAATAAGCATGTTCTCAGAGTTCCCTTTATATTATTTGTAAATGTTCCTGAAAAATTCTGAATTTGCCTGATTTTCATAGTCTGAAAACATGATCGGTGACATTTAATTAATTGTTATGAACGTATGAGTTGTCTTAAATCAGAAAATTCTGTCCGATATTTTTATAAAGCTCGATCTACCTTAAGAAATCGTGTTTAAAAACTGACAGAATATAAGTTCCATCATAAAATTTGTTCTGAAAAAACAAGGTTTAAATATTGTGCCAATGTTTATTCTGTTTGTTCCAATGCAACTTTTGTCAGTCAAAGTAAAGGAGTAATATTCTAATGCAACATTTATATAACGAAGGTTTTGATTGGTCAAAACTAACCGTCAATTCCATCATCTACACACCTGGGACAAGGTAGGTTACCTGTTTAGTCTGCCAATATTGTTACAAATTCTCGAGTTAAAAATAGAACAGGAAATTGATTTGTTGCATTAGAATCGCAATAACAGTACATTATTTGAATACCCGGGGGCGTCAATCTTGATTTGACGGTCAAAATATCCGTTTACAGGCTCCGCTACGCGTCGCCTATAAACTGCATTTTGACCGTCAAATCTACGATTGACGCCCTCGGGTATTCAAATAATGTACTGTTATTGCTTAATTCTACTTGTTTTTCGGGCCAGTACCAAATGTACGCTGTGGTTAGAGAAACATTTGGACGGAGGTAAAATCAAAACATTTGGACGACTTAATATCTTAGTCAATTTGTCACTGATATTCCTTTGCTGAGACTAGATCAAAAATAGCACCCCACCAATTTTAATTTTTGTAAAGTAGTTGGAACGATAATACATTTATATGAAAACACATTTATTTCATAAAAGAACTGTTTCACCAATTAGTGAGATAGACAGAACCATTCGATTTTTATATTTAATTGGGCATTTTTATTATCCATTCAGGACGACATATTGAATTAAAAAGGAAAGACAGGAAAGATGTTACACACCAAAAAAACTAAGATGAAACATAATTTTGCCCAAGGTCCCCTCCCAAAATTTATTTCCAATACTAGTAGTTGCTGTCTTTCAAATCATATGATTTCCCTGCCAAAATATAGCATAATTATAAAATCGATAGCAAAGGAAATAAATGTTAAAGCATTTCCTATACTTATCATATTATAGGTTCGGTAGAATTTCCTTCTTTACAAAAGATTAATGTAAATGTTTTTCTCACACGAAATCGACAGATATTAGTTGTACAAAATCAGGTTAATTCAGTTTGATGTCGAAATGTTATCTAAAAATCAAATTATAAACACCAAAGCTATTATCTGTAGTTGTGATATCAACATTTTATGTATTGTTACTCGGTAAAAATCGATATTGCTCGAAATGTCCCTAATGATATTAAGACATGGTATTGGGACTATATGAAATTCATCAACTTGCATTAAAGCTGAAAGAGTTGTCGTACCTTAAGAGAAATTTAAATTTTGACAATTTGCCAGATCATGGGGATATATTTTAAAATCTAATTGCCTTCACAATAGTTTATCTGACCATTCTGTATTGGGTCGATGACACGACGATTGATTAATTTGTAAAGCAAGTTTATGTTCCAATGGTTGGTTCAGACTAGTTCTTTATAAAATGCTGACAAATTGGATAACTTTCTAAATGTTATTCTTTCCATCTGTAAAAACCAAAATAAATGCCGCGTTGTTCGAAATCTAGAAGTGAATTCAATTCAAACCATTGCTAGGGGCCGTCTTGAAATTACTATGAAGTATGAGTAAAGGTCATTTTTAAGGTCCCATTGTGACTTTAAGATGAAGAAGAACAATTGAAGCGTTGTTATTATTGATTCTACCATGTATTGTAGAGACTTTGTTTCATGTTCTGTTATTGTATTGTCCGCTATCCTCGGGGTAAAACATTTACGAAAAAACGGGAATCATATGAAAATCTCAAACATGGATATCCATGAAACAACGACAGAACAAAGGAGTGAAATTTACAAAAATAGAAGTCCAAAGACACGGCCAAAACGAGAACACAGAAAACAATGACGTTAGACACAGAAAACAATGACGTTAGACAGATACAAAGCACAGAAACAGAAATTACAACATTCAAAACAAAGGCACTCACAGTGTGAACTCCAGTGAAACTGAGAGTGATATCGGGTGCTCCGGAAGAGTAAGCATTTCCTGCTCTCCTGCAAGTGAGGTAAATATGTTTTTGAAGGATTTGTTAGGTAGCTAATTGGTTAATGTGATTTTCTAACCTTTAGACATAACCAATAAATATCCACGGTGCGTGTTACTTCTCTAACCCTCAAACAGTACCATGGTTAAATTTTGAAATGTTTTTGAAATAACTTAGTATTCAAACATTAACAAGAACAAATCGGTTCCACAAACATCACTAACGAAGACAAAACTAAAATGATATACGAGACAACACAAAAAACTCAAGCACTTACAGTGTGAACTCCCTTAAAAACTGAGAGCAACATCAGGTGGTCCGGAAGGGTAAGCATGTCCTGCTCTGTTAACAGCACCCGTCAAACTGTGAGTGATTCAATCCGGGAAAATGTCAAAGTCGGTAGTCAAATCCGGGAAGACGTGAATCTAGCTGAAAATGTCCACTTTCATTTGGGATACTGACACGTCATATCTTTCAATGATCCATAGAATTTCTTGAGGGATGAAATTAGCATAGGTTGAACAAATCCCTGACTAAGCATTTTTTGTGACAGTGTTTTTGCTCTGTTCAAAAAAGCACTTTACAAACTACACGCTCGACAGTAACGAATCAACTGTGTAATTCACTCCATAGGCTGGAGAGGTAGGTATATTGCTGCTAAGAAAGGGAAAGTTCACAATTGGGAAATTAAAATCATCACGCTTGTCATATAGCTTAGATTTCAAACGTCCATTTTCGTCAATATACAATAAAAGATCTTGGTACAAAGCTGAAGTAGGTGTTTCAGTTGTTTCTTTAATTTCAAGCTCATTTGGATAGATATGATGTAAATACTCCTTAAATTTAGGATTATTAAGAAGAAGTACATCGTCTATTTAGCGGAAGCTGAAATGAAAGGACTGGTTTTCTTTGAATAGGCCTTTGTAAAAACTTGGCCTCGTACGAGTAAAGGAAATGGTCAGCCAAAAGCGGTGCACCTCTTGTTTGAATCGGTGTGGTTCTTAACAAAATATGTCTTGTCTTTCCCTATAACTAAATAGGTGTATCTGCGTTCTCCATTTTTTGTGCAGAAACACATTGATGTATTAAATCTGCAATTACTGTTTTCAGTTTATTGTTTGGCAGGGTTGTATAAAGTGTAGAAAAGTCAAAAGTTTGATTGCGATGGCAATGGATAAGACTGGTTGAAGATTCCTGTCAAGGAGATCTTTTGAATTTTGAAGAATCCACATTTGATTCACATTTGATTCACACCGCTTGTGGAGTAAGCTTTATTACAGTAAGTTTTCAGGCCATCTCTGACTGCGGTCAACAAAGTAGTGATGAGCTGTGAAAGAGGTTTAGTGGTGCATCTGGAAGACCCGAAAATGAATCTGTGTTTGTATGGATTCTTATGAAGTTTAGGTACCCAGTAGATGTAAGGGAGTTGATTGTTTTCATCATTGGCTTTTATGCCAAATACTGCTAACACTGAAGTATGATTTTTTTACAATCTCATCCCTCGATATAGTAGCAGTGCTATAAGTAGGGCTTCCAGATGAACTTTCGATGCCCATCTCCTTCACAAGGCAGCCGAGATAGTGTTTCTTACACACAAACAGTGTGTTGTTAGAAGCTTTGTCTTTGAATTATTTCTTCAATATATCTGTACAAAGGGTCTATGTACTGAGTGATGGCGTTTTTCTTACACAGCTTATCTGGCCGTTGTGTTACTACCATAGGCTTTTGTTGAAGCTTGAAATGAAAACAATTGCGTGAAATGAGTCTCCTCTAATAAGATTGTTTATACTGAAAATGTGATGTTAGAAAATTAGTTTCACATCCATAATAGATGAAAACCAGAGAGAAGCTGTGATTGAAAAATTAATATCTTATGGTAACACGAGAAAAACACTTGAAATATATATATATATATATATATATATATATATATATATCGCTTTAGGCAGTTTGGAGCAATGATGTTAAGCGTTTCTTGTACCATAAGACTCAATAGAAAGCAAATAATGTGAATTTTTATCCAAATTTTATTTTGAAGTTTGGATTATATCTTTTGTTCAATGCTCATGTTACTTGCAAGTGTCCTCTGTAAGCTTATATACATTTTGGGTTGTGATCTTACAAATGTTTAAAATAGATCTGCACTTAAGAGACAATAGTTATCGAAATGCTCATTTAGAAATTAACAGTTATTTTGGCTTTTATAGTTATTAATATTTCTCGTTTAAATTAAAGTTATTGTATGTAATTTCTGCATCAGATTTTATTTATGTTTGAACTGTATTTGTTATGGGTTAATGAGTTTTTTCTAATACGACGTCGAGTTTGATATTACATTAATTGAATTTCGACTAATTTATTTCCAATAAACCCTTGGTGTTCGCAAAAAAAGAGAATAGTTTCTCAATATTATCAGCCCAATTGTTCCCTGATTTCGTGCCACCATGTCATTGTTGTGTCGCCCGCGTTCACACAGTGGCGACATATAGGGATCACTATCCGTCGTCTTGCATCGCCGTCGGCGTCAAAAAAAATTTCTGTCACATTTTGCTCAAGAAACATGTATTCGAGCCTTCTTCAATTTGGAATGGAGTGTCGGTATGGGGACCTATACCATGTAATAGAGTTTAGGATCTCTCCAATGCCCACTTTCTGTTTGACAGAAGTTACAATATTTTTTGCTTTTCAGGGTCACAAAAAAAATCTGTCACAGTTTTCTTGGGAACCACATATATCAGTCTTCTGAAATTTATCAGTATAAGGACCTATACCGTGTAATAGAGTTATGGATCTCTTTCATGCCCACTTCATGATTGACGGAGCTTAGAATATTGTTGCCAATATCATGGGCGTCACAAAAAATTTCTGTCACATTTTTCTCAGGATCCACATATCCCAGTTTTCTGAAATAATCATGAAGTTTCAGTATGCAGACCTATACTGTGTAAAGGAATCTGTCGATCTCTCACATGTCCACTTCCTGTTTGACTGAACTTAGAATATTTTTAGTCTTAAAAATTTCTTTCATGTTTTTCTCAGGAAGCATATATCCCTGCTTTCTGCCATTTGGCATGAAGTATTAGTATGGGAAGCTATACTGTGTAAGAGGGTCTGGGATCTCTTGCATGCTCACTTCCTGTTTGACGGAAATTATAATATCTTTTTGCGTTATTACGCAGGCGACACATGTCTTCCATTGGAAGACTTACTACTAAGTCTTAATTTCAAGGTCAGACGCAAAGCTCTAATAGCATTTTAAAATACAGATTAAATTGAAACTGGATAAGACGTCTCACTTTACTAGCATAAATGCGGGCAATATTATAAAAAAAAATTCAGTTTACCATAGATTTTGTTCATTGAACAAAATTTTCCCTGAAATGGCTTTGTTGTGTATAGATGTGATAAATAACGTTATTGCGAATTAAGCTAAACAATACATGTACTCTTCTTATGGCCATTTCGAATCTCTAATAGAAATCAAGTGAATTTTGAAAATAAAGATTTCAAACTTGTAAGTATGATGAACTTTATTTACAGTAATTCGGAATTTATTTCTTCTTTTTGCCTCTGGTCCTAAAGAATAAATTGAGGGTATCAATGGGGTACCTTTTTGGCGGCTATCGGTTTAGTCAAATGACGTTAACGGTTCTTCATGGAAGACATCTTAAGCGAATCGCGCTTTTATATTTTGGGGAATATCAAGAGGTCAACGGTACCATGGACAGAAAAGAAGCGTTCAATGGTTTAATGGTTAAGTGAATTCTTACCCTCATATATCTGAGTCTAGTGGTCAGTACTACCATGTAGACCCAAAAACTAGAGGCTCTCGGGACCAATTAAGGACAGTTGTGACCAAGAACGGTTCCAATTGCCCAAGTAGTCTCAGAGGAGAAGATCTTTGAATGTGTTTTCCCATAGGGTACAATGTTAAACAAAGTTCCCTGCTGGTGGCCATCTTGGATCTGATAGGAACTTGCTGACACATTTCTTAACGGGGACCAACTAAGGACAGTTGCGAACAAGTATGGTTCCAATTGGCCATATAGTCTCCTAGGGAAAGATCTTTGAATGTGTTTTCCCATAGGGTCTAAGGTTCCCCCACTGGCGGCCATCTTTTATGAGGTCCACAACTTCCGTCATGAAGTTCAAATGTAGTCCTTGACATACTAAACATTTTTGTTTTAAATCTTTATCTCCATCTCAAATCTTTATTGAAATACAAGCCGGCAAAATGTATCAAGTTACAAAATAATTTGACCAATTAAGGGCAATAAGTCCTCTATACGTATTCAGATTTTCTTCAAAATTTCTGGATGGTTAGATCTTGATATGCTGAACATTTTTGCAATTTAAATTGACCTCTATCTGTTGTTGTTTTTAAAAAAATATCTAGATTTTGAAAATTTCACGGAAAAGGACAATAACTCTGAGACGGGTTTTTTGGATTTTCTTCAAAATTACAGGGCAGGTAGATCTTCTCATTCTAATTACTTTTACACTGTCAGATTATTGATATCTGTAATGGTTTTTGAATTATTTGCCAAAAACAGCAATTTACTCCTATGTGCTATTTTTAGTAACGGCAGCCATGTTGTTTGAAAAAGTTTTTGACGGACGGATAGACGACGGACGCCGAGTGATGGCAATAGCCCACATGGCCTTTTAGGCCAGGTGAGCTAAAAAAACAGTCTCTTGTGAAAAAATTGCATAACCTAAATTTATGATATGAATGAGATTGCGTGAGAAATTATTTATAAGGTTGAATGGCACAACTAGGTCAATGAGTTTTTTACTCGCACTAAAAAGTGGATATTGTAAGGGCAGTTTTTTTCAAAATGCTTTCTATACGGCCCAAAGAGTGTGATCTTTTATAGAGGAACTTATTAGCCTTTATACTGCAGCGTGAGTGACATTACTCCAGGATTTGGGCTTGCAATATCTGTTTTATGACCTGACTTCCCAAACGGGCAGGGTTTCCATATCCATCACAGTGGAATCATTCGGTCAGGTCTGTAGGTGGAGTCAGTGGAACAAATCAATGAATGACTTTTATACAAAACTGTTTTCAGCGTCTGTTTCGTGAAGAAAAGGAAAATGTACTTTGTATGATTTTATCATGTTTATTGCCTTAATGAGACAGTTTTACTTAGCTTTTCGCTCTGAGACTACTTTTTTAAATTCGTGCTACATACATATATCTTTTAGGCTAAGCATGATATATGGCGGAAGTTTCATTTCAAAACGGGTTTCATTCCACCTTTTAGTTTATTGGCACTTTTTAATCTGGTTAAGTTTCTTAAGAAAAAAAATTAGTTATAATGGCACATTCGATTGATTATTATTATGTGGTAGCATTTACTTAATTGAAGTACTTATTTATATATACCAAGATACCAAGTACTTATTATGACATCAAATTTTCTATATTCAGTAAAGAAACTGTTATATATATCCATATAACTCTCGTTTCAATATGCTTTTTGCGTGGTTGCATTAAATAGATCTTCCAGATCACGCACATTTATATAAAAATATGAAACAGGATTGTTATAAGTAATTTAACATTCCGCTTAGTCAAAAATGCCTAGAACATTTTAGCTCACAAGAAATACAATGTATGTGCATTGCCCTTGCTTATCCCATTGCATGTGTGTGTGTGCTTCTGTAAGGTTCAAGAAACCATACTTCAGGGTAAATGAATCCATGTTGGACACAAACAGAGACAGATTTTCTAAATAAAAGGTTAGGAAAAATGGTTTAAAAGAATGAAAAAAAAACATGTTTGCTCCGTTGAGAGATTGCTTTTTATCATGATATAGGTTCCCCAAATTTTTTGGTACCATCACTACATTTGATTGGCCAAGAAGGTCAGGTAGGGCCATGTTTATTGAGTTTACCCCATTGGTAAATATAGGTTCAATTTCTTGCCTAATTCAAGTTTCTGTGACATTTGTTTTTATGTTATTTCTGGATACTTTGTAATTTCTATTCGGTCACATTTCTATTCATACAGCCAACAATGCTATTGAATTTCACAAGTAAGGGTATTACCTCAAGTGAGCAATACTTCGGCTGTCAGGGCTGCAACACATATATATATATATATATATATCACTAATTCATGCATGTTTTTGTATGCCTCTATACAGGACGAGATCAAGGCAATCCATTACAAATAATTAAAATAAAAGGAGAAAGAAATAAAGGACAAGGGGCAACAATATCTCATGGTAATTGGGAGGGTAGAATTTGCAACGGCAAGAGAGTGTGCCTTCTTTGCGCGCTCACTTAGGCTTTTCTACGAAACATTTTACAATTACATGTAGTGTGGCGTTTCTACACACAATTTTCTACTTTGGTTCGTTGTTAGGCTTTCCGTACGATAACACGTCTACCCCGTATCGAAAAGATGAACCCCTCTGTACCACATTGAGACCCACCCTTTCCGCGTTGTAGGCAAAGTACCGGTGAGCCGAATCAGTTGCCCGGAAATATGTATCACTTGAAATTTGATAACATACCCGTAGAATAATTAGCTCGGTAATTCTAAAAGCACCAAGTTTTGCTTTCTGTTTCGTATTTTATTGCCTCTAAAGAAGCAAGAATCGTAGTTGCTTTTGCGAATGTGTACTAATTAAACTTTTTAAGGCAGCTCAGTATTGATTTTATGAATCTATCAATCATGAAAATCGTAATTAATGACAGCTTTGTGGGTCGGAAAGATGATTAAAAGTGAACTTAGTCCCTATACAAAATGATGAGATATAGTTTTATGGTAGACAATCTTCAAACAAATGTCTTTTTTGCATTTTAACTGAAGTATGTGCATAAGTAATTACTTCTTGTTTCGTTTTTCATCTGTCCGTTTGCACCTTACGTCTTCTTACTCCGATCATAGATGTACGAAATTTAACAGGACGGAACACATATACATAATTCAGAACAGTTTTGAAAAACGTCTTCTCCTAACTTTTGTATCTAGTTTTGAAGATACTTGTAAACGGCATTTTTATTTAAATTTCAAATAACGATCCCTTCCCCGAATGATCTTTCATTAGTAAATCATACAATATTCGAAAAAGACACTTTGATTGTAAATTCATTTATTCTAATATGGCCTCTGTTAATCGTCAGCCAGTATAGCATTTAACAACCTTATACTTCACACATACGCAAATGATTTGGAATAAGAGTAAAAGGGGTGTAGAACAACCATGCTTTTCATTTTATCTGTCTTGGTTTATGAAGGAAATAAAGGTTAGAAACATTTTATTAACTAAATCACACCAATAAAATGTGTATTGGTTTGATTTTGTTTGAAGATTGTGTATTCTAACATCATGGACAGACAGCAATGGAAATGGAAAATCCGCACTCCGTTCGTAGGTCGCTTAAATTACTTTCATTTCTATAATATATTCAAACTAACGAGCTGAGTAAGAACTTGGTATGAATATTTTACAACATAAATATGCATGAGTGATTGACAGTTCGGTGAGCAGAGGATTAATTTAGTTTTTGCGTTACTGTCTCTTTTCGATCTCTCATTATTTGGTATTTTTGACGTTCAAGATTTACATCAGTGTGCTTGCTATTCTTCTTTTCACGCGGACCTTTAAAAAATCGTGTACCTCTGAGGACCCCACCCCCGAGATTCACATACACTTGAAATGAAAATATTTTTTTTTCTCAGGCTGGTATGTGCTTCTCTACTGTTCGACTTTTCAACAAGGTGTATTAAAAAAGAGACCCCTCCCCTTTTTATCCCGTATGGTTAAAGGCCGTTTAAACGTGGTACTGTTCGTTTATCCTTCAATTAAATAGGGATTAAATAAAAAATTTACAGGAAATTTAAATTTGGTGCGATAGTTTCTAGAGTGTTTTTTTTTTCTTTTTTTTAATTTGCTTTTATAATGTCATCAATGACGCGGAAAACTGTGAACTAACCACAAATTAGTCTGCTTGTTATAAGATATTTGTGTATTGGAAATCATGCTCGGTTCATAAATACCGGGGCAGCCTGACCACAGAAGCTCATTGGGTAAATTGATTATCATCGTGGTCATGCTCACCCATTGCATGCTATGAAAATACTTTTTAATAAATATACAGTATAACACAGAGGTTGCGAGGACAAAGATTTTATTTCTCAATTTGTAGAGTTGAAATTTGGTGTAAAATTTTCATTTCATTTACATAATTAATTGAAGGTGCATTCATTTGAACAAGGGGGAGGAGTTTCAAACCATGGAACAATATGAAAATTCTCATATTGTACCATAGCTTAAGCTCCGCCTACTTCCATTGAAAATCAATGTGAATTCATACTATCATTTCATTTTATGGTACAACCGATTTCTCATACAAGACCATAGTTTGAGAACTTTAAAAATTATCAGTCTATTACACATTGTAATGCATGAAAACATCGAAGGGAAAATGCAATTTATATATATATAATCAAATGTACATGTATTACAATTTTCATCGTAGGTCAGGTCTGATATATTATGAAGCAAAACGTTAAAAAAAACCATTTCAGACAGATGAATGTAACACCAAGCTTCGATTGTTGGTGCCGAATGAAACATTCAATTTTCATGGGTTGTGCTAACGTTAACTACTCGGGTAATTTTATAGTATATCACAGCTAGACTTCTTAATAAGGCCTGTATTATCATTCAGTTTGAAACTTAGGTTCTCATAAATTGTTCCTCGAATTTGCGTTATTACAAAAAAAATATATGACGTTTTGCACACCAAAAAATTAAAGGTCAAAATGCACTAACGGCATGTTTGACGGGATACGTTTTTCAGATTCTATTCACGTTGCAAAATACGCTTACTTTCAGGCTCTGTAAGTAAATATGAAATCATTGGGTGAATTTATACATTGATCTTTCTGTTGATGCAGTTGTTTTTCGAGCAGACCTTTCAAGTTTAAAGATTCCTTCAGAATATTTTAATTTCTATTTTTTTTTTTCGTCTCCTACTTTTTACTTTGTATTCTTTTGCCGGTGTAAAATGTCTTCGGCAGATTGTAACTTTATGATTAAATTACAAATATCTAATTAACATGATTCCGAATGGTTCATCAAAGATGTATGACGGAATTGGTACAATTACACTTAGACACTACTGGTAGTACGTTAGTATAATTAAATCATAACTACGTGTAATAAAGGTTTTGCGAAAGATAACACAATGCCAAGATTCTTCATTGTCCGACCGTTATTTGTGGTAAATATCATTGCTGCATGTCATCATTAACGAAATGTTTGTATTTATAACACACATTAGCTGGGTGAACTCGCTAATTTGAAATGTTAATTAAGAAATAGGGGACATCGCTGTTCTTTTGGCAGCTCTTAAAGAAACTATTACTTAGCTTACACAAAGATAATTAATCCAGTGTGTACATCATTAGAAGTTTTAACATGAATTCATTTTATACTGGTATTTACTTTTTAACAATTTCACTGAGAAAAATCTTTACCCGAAGGCTTGATGTCATATCATTATAAAAATATATTTAAAACAAAAACATCAATTTATGAAAGAAAATTTATCAATGAAAAGCAAAAGCAGACGCCGAATACTTTGATAATTACACTGGGTCCAAGTATCCGAGAATTTCCTAACTCTAACAATTAAGGCATTTAATTTACTCGATCAAGTGACTTATTTAAGTCAAGAAAACATTTACTGCAAGAAGGTGCGCATTGACATGCCGTGATCAGACACATAATCGTGTCGCATCTTTACAAATGAACGCGTACAGCACCTAGGTCCAAGTGTATTTACATTTATCTAAGTTTTCTGCAAAGCAAATACACGGTCAGATTTCGGTGTCCATTTTCATGTTGAACTTTTATCTTTCATATTGTTAAATTTCTGTAATGAATTGATGACTGTCTGTTTTGTTTTTGTTTTTTATATATATATATTTCTATGTAAATATGGCATTAATCCTTGGGTAAAAGTGATTTTTCAATAAACATAATTAAATTCTTTTTACCGATGTGAAGGACACGTACGTACATTTTTTCATGCTAAAATTGAACCTTTTTTGTTTGTCATGAATAGCATTTGTTGTGAATCGATTTTGATGTACTGCTATATATATTTTACTTAATTAATTTCTCCTCCGGGATGGATGCTACTTATTGAACAATTAGTTTTTGGTAAAATATTACACAAAAATGATGCTTTAAATGGTTTTATGAATTCGTTTTATTTAATATTCTTTTGACTTTGTCAATATCTGCGTAAAATTGTATAGATTTTGATGAAATATTAATTAATATTGACAAAACGTTATCAGAAATCACCAGAACCGAAGTAGATTCATTTCATTTTGCAGTAAACATACGAGACAATTTAGATTGCAAGTGACACCGTGCCTTGAAAATGATGATACCATTTAATTCAAATAATTGTTGAAATTTGATTGTAAAATTACAAAACTTTATTCGATTGTTTCTCAATAGCCCTTCACTACTGCAGTGAAAGTGACATCAATGCTTTTGAAACTGACAATTTATCATAATTGTTTACCTTGTCGACTTACTCATCTGGAAATCAGACATTTGAGAAAATTATCGAAGGTGTAATTAAGGACGTGTCTTGCATTGTGCTTATGGACCCCAACTACTCGGATCTATCGCTTGTAAACAATTTGTATAATCATAAACACGATTGTAACAGTATCTCCTATATCTGGATTGGATGTGGGAGCTAATTAAATACCTAACTGTGGGTAGCGCTTAGTATTGTCTTGCTGATAAGAAAAAAATATGAAGTCATAGTGGGATATATGGTTGTTATATTTATTGTTATAAAGCGACTGCAAATTATTGATGAAATCTTGACATTGGATTTTTTCTGAATACTTATTTACTTACCAAAGTACTAACATTAGGCATCCAGTGCATAGAACTAGTGTTACAATTGGAAAAACTTGTGAAGCAATTTCTCTGCGTGGATTTCAATTTATATTTATATTGGTTATTTCTAAAAATTCTGTTTTTTGTGCTTTCCGATTACATACAAAAAGTTGTCTTAGTTTTGAAAGAAAATGAATTCAGCTTCAACTTCAGTCACTGTAAAAAATAATGCTGAACGGAAATTCAGTGCAAAACCGAAACCGGGTCAGCCAGTGGACCTAGAGGTAAGTCAAAATTGTTTACCTTTAGCACACTCCTATATTGCAGGTAGATTGTCAGATATTGTTTAATTAAAAAATAATCAAGAGACATTTTCCCAATCCCTTGTGGAAACTGCCCCTTGTAAGGTCTGTGAGAAATATATGTTTTAGTGTTAGTTTTTCTTTCTTTTTTTATCGTAGTTGACATTATGGATTTGAGTATTAAAGCCGGAGGAGACGGAAATTCCTCAACATCGTAGTGATCAACATTGAAATGTTCTGTAAATATATTATTATATATATTATTAGACCAAATTAGTTATGTGTCTTCAGCTTAACTTCTTATTCTATAAAGTAAAAATGTTACTGTGTTTCCCCATTTATGAAACATTTAAATAAAAGTTAAGTAAAGAACCCACCTTCCTGGCTCATCGACAATAGAACGATGCAAAAATCGACCCCAAATCTTAAAGAATAAACCGCCAGGATAATAAATTTCTATTAATTTTTATGCGAGTTCAGACTATATCAGTCCATGTAATATTGTCTCAACATTAGGTCTCCCCTTGCGAATTTTCCCATAAACTAATGTATAGTTTATAACATGTGGGTACCTATGTCTACATTATAGGTATTAGCGAGTTTGATTGAGTCTCCGTATATAAATATAATAAATCAACTACACTGTTTTCCTTACTTTTTACACTATGCAGTAAATATTTGGTTTTCAAAAAGCTAATGTAACTTTATGCAGTATAGATCTTGAAAATTGTCCGAAAGGTCACAAACTCTTTGAACAATGTTTACAAACTATTTTCCGTTTTCTCCCCTTTTAAGCGGGGTAACGTTTAGGTAAAGGTAATGTTCAAATATCAAAAACCGTGCCTAAACATTATCCCGAACCGGAGAAAAACCTTATCCAATGTTACTCAAAATAAGAAATCTCGACCGGGCCAAACATCATCCAACCGGACTAAACCAATTATCCGCGAACCCGTCTTACCTAAACTGTTAGCCGAGAACTCAGCTTAATAGGGGCGGTTTTCTTGTAGTCAATTAGTTGTAAAATATAAAATATAGACAATAAACAAAATAGTTTACCCTGAAATAATGCAAAAAACCTATGAAATACAACACCCCAATGAAAGGCATGTGTCTGACGCATTTGATGCCCGCTGCAATTACTGGGAAGACACGGAAACAGATTAATGAATAGATGAAGTGAAGCATGCATGAAACATGGTTCATCAAGCATGGAACCATGGGTTTCTTTTGCCAATACTGATCATAAATCCCAGATAATTCCCGTGACCTGCACTTTATTCGCGTTGAAAAAAAAATAAAATTGTATCCATTTAATCTCGGGCAACCATTTCGTATGTCCGACCACACGTCTGTCTGTTCGTCCGTTTCTTATGTCGCGCTCTGACTTGACAACCCTTTGGCCAATTCACTTCAAACTTTGTAGAGATATTCGGTATGATGGCATCATGTTCTGAATATTTTTTTGTGGAATCAGTTCACTTCAAACTTTGCAGATTGATTTAATAAAGAGATATCAAGCTTATTAGGCAGTTATATATGCATACTTTCATTAATCACTTTACGTTTTGCAGGGGTGACCACGCGCGTATCATGCGACTAGGTGCAGCTGCTTATTTTGTTTGGGTAATAGGACTTGATATCTTTATTAAAGTTTAATTCAATACCATCCATCATGGTAAAATAGCACTGGGACCAAGGTTCGAATCGAAATCAGCGGCATTGAATCTGCATGTATGCGACACGATTAAATGCCTTACTTACTGCAATTAGGTGCACACTGGCTTACATAAGGCATATAATCGTGTCGCATGGAACGAAATTCTCTATTCGCACTAAGGTCCATTTTAATAGTGGGTGGTTTGAGAGTATAGCAGGAAAGGTTAGATGTAACGTAAATAGAAATTTTACCGGATTTCACAATCATGCAATTTTTGTCATTACCTTCGTTTCTTTTATTTAAGTATATCATAAACTGTTTATTTATTTGTTTTCTGATGTTCCTGCGGGACATTACGGAGTACAAATGTAACTGTATCAGGCAAGAAAGAGATCATGAAAATCTTTGTCGTGATTGTAGCAATGTAATAGACATAAAATACATTTCAATATACATAGTTGTAACAGGTCTAAAAGAAAAAAGTAAATACCTCGTGAAAGATTTGTCAGAAATGTGCTAAGTTGGACTGAAAAAGTTACAGACGTAGACCGCTTTTTTGGGGATATTGAAGTATCGATGTATCTGCTTATTAGTAGAGCAAGGATTTGTATAGTCTCACTATACAAATCCTTGAGTAGAGGAAATATTAGAATGAGAAAATTGAAAGATAGAATATTGAAAAATACAAATAGAATCCAAAATAAATTGGATTAAATGTATCAACATACCACAGACCTAATATATTGAAGATGGTCCACCTCACACCCATGAAATACCAATTAAAACATGAAAAAATGGCATTTATTGTACATGATGGTAATGATAACAAATTTTACAACGCTGATTAATAGTTACGATTCAAGACTTAACAGCAAGCATGATAAACAAAAAAATAATAATAATAATAATAAAATGCTTTGAGTCCACTAGTGGTGTAAAAAGGTGCAGATAATTATTTTAGCCACGTCAATCAAAAAATAAAGGGCATTTTGTTAAATTTATTCTTTCAAATCGAACAAAATGCCGATGTAAGGAAAAGATATAATCAGATCTTTTATTTGATGGCTTCCGTTTATATAATGGTTAAGTGTGAAATTATTTTGACGTTGAAGCTTCACCAGAATATACCTAATTCTACTAATCAAAAATGCAAAAATGTATTTTATGTATTTTATTTTTTTTTTAAACTGAAGCCCAGTTTAAGCATTCTTTCGTTTTCCTACTGACTTCGCTGTGTATTAACTTAATCTCTCCAATAAAATGTTTCAACCCTGTCCGATTGGAACCCTCATTGAAAACATGAAGGCCTATTTTTCTAGCTTTATGCATTTCTAAAAAATCAAGGACAAATTGATGATGTTTGTCGTTTCTTGCGTCTGTTTTAATGAAATCCCATGTTAAATTATGTTTTATGCTATATTCATACAGCTGGTATAAGAACGCAGATAAAATAAAATTTGTATTTCATTCTCCACATTGTAACATTTTGTGTATAATTAAAAACTCATGAATTCGTATAGATGCGACACGATCAAATGCCTTATCTAAGGAGGTAGACCTCGGTAAGCCTAAAATTTTCCACTAGTTTAATTTTTTCAATATTCTAATTATTGAAACTACACATGTTCATGTCGACTTTAAGCAATTTTCAACAATTTTTACCCTTCTGTTTTCTGTCAAGTGGTAACCAAAGATATCCAGTTTCCTCACATTATTCGGTCCGTTCAGGACTTACTAGTGGTGTAAAAAATTAGCTCTTATTAAATTTGTTATTTCAAATGTAAAATGCTGTAGAATAAACATGTGTGAAAGTAAACATGAATATTAATAGTTTGAAGGATGTTCTGAACATTATTTTGATCAGCATTTAACAAATTCAAATTCAAATACTTTATTGTCATTAAACTAAAATAAGTTTGTGACAAAACTACAAAATAACTTCAACATTTCAATTAATATACATCAATAAATTCAAGTAAACATTTCAAGAGTCTCCTGTCCTCAGTTCTAATGACTTTTTTATGAAGAGACCTAAATTATTTACTTGAGATGGCGTTGATGGGTTAAGAAACTACAAAAATCTGGATAATCTCTAATTTATATTATGTAGATATTCATCTCTCAAATTTTTATTTATTTTACACTTTAGTAGGAAATTATATTCATCCCCTAAAATTTTACAAGTAGGGCATAATCTTTCATTCCTAGGTATATTATAATGTCTCCCTTTTTCTATTTCTAGGTTATGATCGCTTAGTCTAAGCTTTGTCATATATTTTCTAAATATAAAATTTGGTGAATTTAAATAAAATTCATTATCACTATTCTTTTTTATTTGTTTATATAGGAAGAGTTTACTTTCATCATTTGTATCCTCAATCTTATTTCTGAAAAAACTTTCATAAAACGAATAAACATTTCTTTTGGCTTGAAGCTTAAACAGTTTCTTTTTCGAATCAATCTGTAAAGGCTGATCTAGATTATTTTTTTGAGCTCTTATTTTAGCTCTATATAATGAAATGTAAATGTCGGAAAATGAAACTTCTGAATTATATGTCATGACTGGTCTAATTAGTGAATCAAATAAATTACATGCTACCTTTACTGGAATGCTGTTCAGAGACTTAGTGTATGATCTTATACTAAATAATGTTTTTTTAGCTCTTTTCACTAATTCTGAAATACTATGATTTAGATTCCCATTACATTTCACCAACATTCCTAGAAATTTGCATTCTTGAACATTTTCGATAAGAATGTTATCACATGTTATAAAAGACGGGACAGGTTTAGTTATTTTAGGAGTGAAGATCATAGTTTGGGTTTTATTGACGTTGAGTTCAATCTGCCAATTTTTGCAATATTTTGATAAATTATTTAAACCATTTTGTAGCCCCTCTTTTGTTTCTGATAAAACCAAAAGGTCATCTGCAAAGAGAAGACTTCCTATTTCAGAATTTATAAGTTTCAATGGGCAGCATTCATCTTCCTCGAAATTACTAACCATATCATTAATAAAAATGTTAAAAAGAGAGGGACTTCAAGAATCCCCTTGTATAACCCCTCTAGAAATAGAAAAGAAACTAGTGTGTTGACCTTTATATTTCAAAGATGACTTTGTATCTTCATATTGATTTTTTATTATATTGTAAACTTTTTTTTCCAATTCCTATCATACCAATTTTATACATCAAAGCTTCTCTCCAAACTGAATCAAATGCTTTTTTTCAGATCTACAAAACATACATAACATTTCTTTCTGTTTTTATGAAGATACTTGTTTATCAGTGACTTCAGTACAAAAATGCTATCAACTGTTCTGTGATTTTCTCTAAAACCAAACTGATTATTGCATAATTTATTTTTCAAAATTTTTATTAATCTGTTATTAAGCGCTGCATTAAAAATTTTTGCAAGAGAGTTTATAAGAGAAACACCTCTATAATTATTAGGGTCTGACTTATCTCCTGATTTATGTATAGGAATTAAGAAAGACTCGCTCCATATTTTTGGATATTTGCCAGTATTTAGTATAGTATTAAAAAGTTTTACAATACATTGCATCAACACTGGACTATAGTGTTTTATTATTTCGTTTATTATTCTGTCTGGTCCTGCTGCTTTGTTTTGTTTCAAATCTTTTATAACTCTCTTAATTTCAGAAATATTAAAAGGACAGTCAGTTTCTGCATTATCAACAATTTCTTTTTCTAAGGATTTCAGTTTATTTTGGATATCTATCATAAAATCTGTATTAATATGCTTAAAATGGCCTTGATTTTTAAAATGATTTATTAGAGAATTTTCTTGCTTTAAGATTTCTGGTAATTCTTCCACCTCTTCTGTATTTGTTTTCTTCTATGATTTCAATATATTCCAGTACTCCTTAGGGTTTTTTTCAAAATTTTGGGATAAAGAATCAAATATTTTCTGTTGAAACTGTTTTTTCTTCTGTTTTACTATTTTTCTAAAATTTTTATATACACTGAAATATTTTTTTCTTTTAATGAACTATTGTTAGGGTATTTTTTAATACCATTTCCAAGTCTATTTATTTCTCTTTTAGTTTCATATTTACACGTCTTATGAAAAAGTAAATTAGTTTTCACCAAAAGCTGAGAATAGAAAGAAAATTAGTATATGTAAGAAATATTAAAATTTTTTGGAAAAATCAACCGTTCAGTTTTTCTCAATTTACAATTAAGTGTATAAAAATCAATAAAAATTGCCGAATCTCTGCTTGAAAATACCTCCCTTGCCAGAAATCTGACTTTTAAATATTTTCATTCTTTTAAGATATACACGTAATTGCAAAACAAGTAGAGTTAATTTACTCGTAAATAACTGGATGTAGGGTATTGTTTTCATGACAAAATGAATATTTATTTGCTGTGTGAAAAAAATATTGCAATTTCAAAATTTTGATCATACCTATTGCAATAATTCTATTTATTAAGTACTAGAAAAGTGAAAAACAGAGTTATCTCCTCATACCCAAGGTCTACCTCCTCAAGTCAATGTGCATGTTATTGCATTCAGGTTGTAATTGAATTAAATATGGCACTTAATCGAGTGACATCTATACACATACACATTAAATGTCATTGACATAAATAAGGAAATTATCACGTCACACTTAGGCCCAGTGTTTTATATCGTACAAAAGGTGTCTAAGGTGGCTATATACATGTATGTGCTTCAAAGTAAATATACTGATTCTATGAAGGCTATCATTAATCGACAGAAAATGGCATTGCATTGTGACAAGTTGATATTCTGTTATTTTAGCTATTTGTTTTCGCCTCATAGATCACACAAAGGTCTTTCTCCTGTATGAATACCAAATATGATGAATGGTTTGAAAATGTAATCAAAATATAAATATTTAAAAGTTGTTAACAAAGAAAGAAAAATACATCATGCTTCTTTTAATTAATTTATTTTAGAATGTGTTTTCAGTGTAACTAGGGCCTATGTTGCTAAGCTATCTTAGGACTAAAACGTATTTAATAACGTATGGTGATCTACCAACCATTTTAATAGGACCGTCTTTAAACAGTAACGCTGTTCCCCGAGACGGTCATAAGATAGCCCTCATTTTGGTTAAAGGGTACATGCATGTCTTTGAACACGTCTTAGGATTGCGTTATCAAACAGACCCCATGTGCATCTCAGAATCCTCGCTATCCTCTGTACTCGGCAGTTCAAGAAGGCTTGCGGAAAAAATGAAATAACGACATCACATTTGTTCGCTCTAGTGTTAATATGTTGTCGTAAATAGATCGATTTGATCACCCCAATGCACTCAGACAAGAAGTTTCTAGGTAATTGTTTAGCCATTGTTTGTTGTATTAATCGTCATAACATCCACTAATGAAGGAATCGGGGTATTAACTTGCACGTGAGGTAAACAAACAAAACGACTTCACTGGTACTATCTAATCACAGAACAGCAAAGGGGACATACATGTATAGCCTAAATGTATGCATATTGAATAAACCATTCGTTACCGAAAGATAAACGTGATATAAGTTAATATATTTCTTGAAAATACAGATTACTCTGAGTCTTTTTTATTTTTATTTTTTGTACATGAGTGAATACCGTAAAACTGTTATAAACCAATGTTATTTTGTGATTTTGTGTACATCAATGCATATTTTATGCAAGGTGTTTACACCTCATTACATAAAGTGCAACCACGTTTGGTTGGCAGAGTCTTGAAATTGACAATAACAGTCTTTACTTTACATATAAGAGTCTAGCTGAAGCAGACTAATTTGGGCAAGAACCGCCTTTAAGATATCTTTATTAGGAAAATAAAATGATAGAAGGTGTAACCCATATTTTACGAAATGATATGGAGTAAATGAACATGAAACCATAACACATATGTTAACTCCAAGTGTAATAATTTTAACGAGCTGTACGGCCATTTCGGAAATTAATCCCTCATCAGCAGCACTAGAACCCAAACAAAGGAAATCCATAATAATTTCAAAAAGTTTAAAATGCATAAAACCAAAAACGAAATCCGAATAATCAGTAATATCAAATATAGCTAAGGACAACATTACGCTTGAGGGAGTTAATCCTTCGGTTTTAGAATCTACATAGTAATTGAACGAAGTATGAAAAAGAAAGGAAATGGCGTAAATGTCAAGGAGACAACATCCCATATCCAGGTTAAAACGACCCAAAACAAAGTGTACACATGAGGTATTACCACATGTACAAGTACACCATATCTAAGAAAAATAAAGAGCATACATCTCTACCACGAGGAATTATTTTACCAACACCGCACTGCAATAAAAAATAAACTCCTGTATTAAATATTTTACGAAAGGATATGGATTGCCATAAAGAAAATGGATTTAAATTATGTACTTAAGGCGGTAGATCTAGGTTAAGATACATTACTCTTGAAAATCACTTAAATATTTGTTTTACTACCTAAAGAGACATAATTCTTGAAAATGAATATTGAAAAATAACATTTTCTAATGATACAAAAATGAAATATTTTGATATGATGGGTTTGATTGATATAATAAGTTATGCGTTGAGTTCATTGGAAAAACATAACAAGTGGTCAGCATTAAAATACATGAAGCAATTCTGTATCCTATATAAAACCATGAATCAGTGCTATAACTCTAGGATTGTAACCAATTTCACACCTACAGTTGTCTGTTGACATGGTTGTTATTTCCTGATTAATTGCATGTATATGTTTCAGCAAATAACATATTCAATTCATTCGTTTGAGTCTTTTGCTTCAGTACATCGATCAAACGCTCTGCAAAGGACACACAATGGTAGAATGATACATAATAAACTCATAAAATGCCTGACACATGCAGGAAGAGCATGATAAGCACATAAAAACAAGTTATTGTTTTTGTAACAGCCCTGTGTTGATTAAAGGTACCTAAGGAAAAAGATATCAAGAAAAATTGCAAGGTATTGACTTTGAAGTTAGATGGTGTAACAAAAAAATAAAGCTATGGCAATTTGTTCCGGGTCAATACGATCTCAGATATACATATTGACCCACTATTAGTCTTTGCTATATACAATGGTTTTATGACTGATATCTCATCGGCTCAGTAATGCCTTGAAAGCCACTATAATCACTCGTGAAAAGTAGTAAGCATTGCAACGATATTACTTTAGCATGTGTTGCATCTTCCAATGCAGCAACCTAGGTAATGTATCCTCTTTTATATAACAGAAATGGTGCAGTCAACAAGATAACACTGAAAAACTTTTCTGCTCTGAAACTGCTTTGCTATTTTGAACCAAGTCTAATCAAAATGGACCTTTTCATCAGGTCTGCAATTCCAATAGTTGAATTTCAGACAATTTTTGAAAAGCTGTCGTTGTCATGCAGTCATGGTTGAGGGGAGCACTGCAGACTCTTGCTAGCCCCTTCTTTCATGCTATGAAACTACTTTGCTATTTTGAACCAACTCTAATAAAAATGGACCTTTTCATTAGGTCTGCAATTTATCCAATAGTTGAAATTTAGACAATTTTTTAGAGCTGTCGTTGTCAGTCATGATCAAGGGGAGCACTACAGGCTCTTGAGAGCCCCTTGTTTCATGTATTTGCTTACACATTTATTATTAGTAAGCATTACAACGATATATCTTTAGCATGTGTTTCATCTTCCAATGCAGCAACCTAGGTAATGCATCTTCTTTGATATAACAGATTTGGTGCAGTCACCAAGATAACATTTTAAAAAATTTATTATATGAAGATAGCAAATTCATCAAAGATATAAACAAGCAAATTGGCTTAGAGTTAATTATATAGTCGCAGAAAGTTTGAGATTCTAGAAGATTATGTAAGATCGTATTAATAATGGAATCAAGGGACAAAATGCTGTCTACAGTTAATACGTTACTGATGTAATAGTATTACTTAACACGATAGTTCTTTCGGCAGAAATTCTATAGTCAGTTGTATACATAGTCGGATTCCAAGCACCTTGTTTGACCCAGAGCCTGTTTTTTTTATAAAACTGACTGCGCGCTAACGTTCGTACTTTTTCATGAAGCAGGGATTATCATGTTCTTACAAATAGATATTACATCCCAGCTCTTTTGTTCTAGCGGGGGTGATCTGAGTCGGAATATCCCAGCAATCTCACCCCAGTAAGAACAAATGATATTTTTTACCTTTTATTTAGTTTCTATCAAGGCCAGATTTGAAAACAGTTCAGATTTTTGGACTCAATAAAATTTTATGCTTAAAAATCAAGCTTTACAAATGTTGCAAAATGACATAATCAGTAGTATGTAGGAGGTTTTCGTCTAACATTTGACGAGGTGGTGCGAGGTGGTGCCGGAAGTGACGTCACCGGAAGTGACGTAGAGCGGAAGTGACGTGACGGAAGTCACGTGACCGGAAGCGGAAGTCACGTGACCGATGCATGACATGTCAACATTGCGCATGCGCAACCGGAAGTGACCCTTTTTGAAGCCCTATACGGGCCTATTGACAGGAAATGACGTGTTGAAAGAGGGCAAGACCCCGCAGGGGTGTTGTGTGACCTTAGTCCATAACGCATGCGTGACCGGAAGTGGGCGTAGCCCCATGTGTCAACCGGAAGTGGGTATGTATCTACTGTAAGTAGCCATGTTGATAGGAAATGACGTGTGGAACAACACGTGACCCCGCAGGAGTGTTGTGTGACCTTACTACAGTGTACATGCGCGACCGGAAGTGGGGCGTAGCCCCAGTTGTTAACCGGAAGTCAGGTGTTTTCTTTCATTATTCCCCCTTTTTGTATGTTGTAACAATGTTC